>CAJNJA010016302.1:0-11409 GCA_905231915.1 Symbiodinium necroappetens | reverse complement strand
TGCATCATATATATATATACACACATACATGTACATGTACAATTGAGTTATTCATATTTTCGTCTACCTATGTAACTGCATTTGTTGAACTCATGTGAGGATATTGTCTTGTGCTTTTGGCGCTGGTCTCGCATATCTTCTGCACGTGCGGGCAGGCAGGTTGTGTGTGACCAGAATTCTGTTTCCACAGCTACATTCCATCCCCAAGGGTCCAAACATTCGCTATGATAAGACTTTGTCTTTTATATGGGTACCAACAACAAGAAATGAGGGCTACTTAAGCCCTTAGGGTAAGTAGATCTTACAGAACTACATACAAAAATACGTGGCCAATAATTTTACCCTTACGAACATCTCCGAAATAGATCAGCCCCCCTGCGAACACCTAAAGCCCAGCCACAGCCCTAACTAAACCTGAGCCACATATTCCTGAACGAAGGGGCCTTTGGGTACGCTTCGAGTACGAGAAGCTAAAGACATGAGCAAGGTATGTCACGGAACCCGAAGATTTCAAGTCTTGAGGGCTTACCTTAACCTACCAAAACCTAATTTTTGGTAGGGTCCCTATAAATTGCATATTAGGACTTACAATAGAACCAACAAAAAAGTAGGGTTTGGTAGTTTAAGGTAAGGTTTAGGAACCTTCTTGTTGGAACGTTCTGCATCAAGGGTCTTCGCTCACCTCACGAAGCAAATCGGCCGTGCTGCACGGCTGTAGCCTGAGCACCGCGAATTGTCTGAAAATGGGACAGAGGTTTTTTGACGTCGTCAGGTTTACTGTTTGGGGGTTTGCGGGTTTAAGATTTATGGGGATGAGCGTCGAGACCTGTGGATTTGGCTTCCCCTGGTGCTAGCGGCCCCTCCATCTGCCACAGCCGCTATCCGCCTCCAGGCCACTTCCCACCGCCGGCCTCCCCTCGTCCCCTTTCGCAAGGTGGCCGGCGCCACCATGGCCGCCACCGCCGAGTCTCCGTCGGTTCCTGCCACCTCTTCTGGCGTGCCACTTCCACGACCCTCCTCTTCCACCTCCTGTTGATGCTTTGCGGTTGGAGGACGGAAGCCAGCAAAACTAAAAACCTTGCCATCGGGCCCACGGCAAGGACATCTAACCCAAAATCCTAAAGCGATCGTCTGCCGGGGGATCTTCTTCATCGACTGACCTTAAGGACGACATGACCCTTAAAAGTAGGGGCCCTATACCCTTGTACTATGAGGTACTATATTGTATATGAACCTTAAACCCTTTTAGGGTTCATGTCGTCCAAGGATGCTGTGCCAGGCTCCGCCTTGTTCTCTGGAGCCAGGCTCCAAGGCCTCTCATGTCGAAAGCGTTCTCGAATTTATCCAGAGAGCCCAAAACCCCTAAATGAAGGAAGATGCCTTAACCCATAATATATTAAGGTCCCTATCATTTAAGGTATATTGCTTAACTAAGGAGTATTGGGCTCCTAGGGCTCCAGTTGCCCAACTGATGGGCTACTGGGCTACATATTGCATATGGTGAGTAACCTACATAGGTACCTACATAACTATATGACATGTAACCCGGCGTCCCATTATTTGGGTAGCTTGAGCTTCCAACCCCCCGACCCTTTAAAAATCCTTAGATCGGCAGATTGGGACACTCAGAAAGCATGCGCCAAGCCAACCTAATCACATATCCTTAAGGGTCCATGTGCCCAGAAGGGTTCCATTTAAGGGGTCCCTTTGAGGGTTCTAAAAGGGTACCATAAGGGCTAGTATGTAATTGATTGGCGTTAAAGTCAAAGTACTCCCTATGTGGGCACTTGAGGGGCAAGGTATATGCTATCTTATACCATAGGAGTACATTAGGGGAGAGGACCACCTGTGTCTCCGCAGTGCTTGAAGTAGTGCTTCTTCCGACATATCCAACCCCATAACTTCCAAAACCCCTGAGCCCCCCATGCCCCCCAAAAAACGTGGGACCCTGGGACCCGGCAAACCGAACACCCCAAAACACCCTAATACCTAAGACCCTGAAACTCTATAATGCCTAATGCCGAAGACCCCCAAAAACCCTAATGCCCAAGCCCTTGAAACTCTACAATACCGAAGACCCCCAAAAACCCTCATAGCTAAGACCCTGAAACTCTATAATACCCTGAAGCTCTATGACGCCGAAGACCCCAAAAAACCGCATAGCCAAGACCTTCAAACCCCAATACTTAAGACCCTGAAACCCTAAATACCCCAAGAAACACGAATTTACCTACGACCCAACTTTGGGAATGTAGAGGGATTTCGGTATCCCAGGACGGTTAAAGGTTACCTACTCTACTACTAGGAAAAATAGCAAGCAAAAGCTACCGGAACTTAACGCAGCTACACAGAGACCCTCAAAACGCAAACAAAAACAACTGCAACACCCTAAACCCTAAATTCCTGTAATACAGCTCCTGCTTCCTTAAACTTAACCCTGTACCCTAAACCCTTAACCCTATACCAACTCCACAAGCCTAAACAACTACAAACCTTTTGCATCTCAGCTGCGCTCGAAGGAGTGGGTCACACCAGCCGCCGGCTGAGCCCACGGCTGGTAGTTCCTTCCATTTAGGGTTATAGGGTTTTGAAGGCTTTGGGTTAGAGGGGGTTTAGGGCTTTTGGCTTTAGCAAGGGGTTTAGGGCCTTGAAGTTTCCTAAGGAGGTTCTGTATGGGGCTTAGGTTTCTTCCGGCGTTGTTTCTTGGAGTCTCCTCGTGTCTTACAGTTGAAGACGTTGTGAGTTTCAATGTAGGGGCTCGGGCTTTGTATTAGAGGGATATAGGGTTTAGGGTTTAGGGTTATACTGCTTTTGGAACATGTACTTACCTTGAAACTGAATCGGTTTTCAAGAGCTCGCACCTTGACCTGCTTCAAACGTGCTTCACAAGCTCTGAAGACACGTGTCAGATGCCCTTGATCGAAGCAGCTTCCCTCTGCCATGGGGGTCACGGTTGAGGGTTTAGGGTGGAGTTCAGGGTTTAGGATGGTTTAGGGTTTATAGGGTCTAGCACTTGGAACAGAACGTATCTCGATCATGTCGCCGTCGCCAACGAGTGGATGGTGGTCCCGCTGCTCAGGAAATGGAGAGCTTGTACGATGTAACACTTAAAAACAACCAAATCTTGGGCCAAAAGCACTCTTCCAGAACAAACCTGACGAAACTCGCTGTCCGTCTAAGCTTAGTCTTTCCTGCTCGACCTGTCCTCGGAACCTCCTTGGGCTTGACTCGACTCCCGAAACCGGGAAAACCCTGACGCCGTGATTCATGCTGCATGAAACCGAAGAAACCTCAAGTCGGCGCATGCTCCTGTGGGTTCAAGAACGTTCTAGTGTAAGGGCTATAAAAACCTGGGGTTAGGGTTTAGGATTTAGGGTTTCAAGACCATAACCCTCTAGCTCTACTTTGCTGGGTTTTGGGGCTGCAGGCTATGACTGGCCTCTAAGCCCAAATCCTTCACATGAAAAACGCCTATACTGGCCCAACACGCATTAAAAGGCTACTATTCTACATATGTTTGGGGTCCAGGCAAACCCTAAACCCCAACCCTGAACCCTATGAACCCTAAGCGCGAAAAAACAAAACATAAGCCCTAAACGTGAGCATCCCGATCCTCAGCGTCGATGTGAACTCCAGGCCCAGCTGCTCAGAAAAGCCTTGGGCGTAAGTTCGACCTGGGCAGAGCGGCTTGGGGGTACTTGCCTTTAAGGGTTCCTTTAGAGGTTGCATTAAGGGTTTAGGGTTTAGGGTTCCCTTTAAGGATTCCTTGAAGTGTTTCTTTAAGGGCTCCTTTGAGGGTCCCTTTAGGGGTTGCATTAAGTGTTCCTTTAAGGGTTCCTTTAAGTGTTCCTTTAAGGGCTCCTTTGAGGGCTCCTTTAAAGGTTGCATAAAGGGTTCCTCGGAGGGCAAAGGTTCGACCTGGGCTGCACTTGGGGCCGAGCCTTCAACGTGCCGGATGTGCGTCTATAGTATGTACCATGGCCTTAAAGAAGCCTATATAGGGACCGCTTTGAAGCCTGAGTATATTATAATAGACATGGATCCTTAGGGAAGTTTAGTGCTTCTTTGCTTCAGGATCTTGAAAACTTTTTGTTTTGGCGGGTACAGGGTGTTGGGCCTAACCCTAACCATAAACCCTGAGGCCTTCGTAAACCCGAATCACCAAGCCATTGAAACCCTAAAGACCACAAATCCGCGGATTCCCTAAACCCCAAACCCCTAAACCCTTACCAAACCCCTAAACCCTAAACCCCTAAACCCTAAACCCGAAATCCCCAACCTGACCCCGCTAAGCCCTAAGCTCTACAACCGAAACCCGTATAAACCCTACACAGGATGTCGGAGTTTAGGGTTTGGGGGTTGTAGGGGTTTAGGGTTTAGGGGTTTAGGGCTTTAGGGTTTAAGGGTTTAGGGGTTTAGGGTTTAGGGGTTTAGTAAGGGTTTAGGGGTTTGGGGTTTAGGGGTTTAGGGTTTAGGGGTTTAGGGTTTTAGGGTTTAAGGGTTTAGGGGTTTAGAGGCTTGGGGCCTTTTCAAATTCCCAGTTCAGTGTTTTAGCTACGGGCTTTAGGCCGTTCGAGTTGGGGGATGCAAGGCCGTGGATTGCCGGTGCATTTGTAGAAGAGTGTAGCTTTGGGAAGGGTTTAGGGTTTAGGGCTTCGGGTTTCGGTTGCAAATATTACTAAGGTTCAGGGTTTAGGTCTGAAGCAGTTGGTGTTTTGTTTAAACTTCGGGGCTGTGCGTCGTGATTGCAGCATATGCAAAACCAGACGTCCCAAAGGCCTTGAACACTAAACCCGGATCTCAAGGTCGTCATAGATAACCAACATTGGGGGCATGGTGCCGCATACGTGTAGCATCTAAAACCCTTTAACCTAAACCCTAGACCCTAACTGTTACGGCCCTGATCCTCCCAGGAAGGCCCCTGCCGTCAGCCAGCTGCTTCGAAAACTGTGCTGTCCGACAGCGCTGACGCCTTGCGGGGGTTTTGGGGTTTCGGGCTTAGGGCTTTACCGGGAGAGCCCAATACCCTTCTACCGTCAAATTAAAGGATTCATGTGCTTTTAATCATAATCGGAAGATTCTGTAATTCAAGGAAAAAGTCCGCATTAAGCGGCACTGGGTTCTCTGGCTAGAGCTCATGGGGTGTTTCGGCTTCATGCATGCACACCCATACACAAAACTAGGCATAAACATCTATATTATATGTGAGTTTGTACATGGCATTCGGCTTTGCTAAGTATACGCGGCAATCTAAGCCCCATGGATATATGCTTTACTAGCCACCAGCCTACAGCTACTAAGCCTTAACACAAAGCCTGGCTCTAAACCCTGAGCGTCCAAATTACCCTAAACTTGGGTACCTGGATTTAGGCTAGCATTAGCTGGGAGCGTGGATGACTATTAGGTACTTTGAGCCTTCGTGAAGCCCGAGGACCGCCAAAACTACTTAGAACCTACTTAACCTAGACCCTAAACCCTCAACTCTAAACCCTAAATCCTAAACCCTATAAGCCCTAATTAAACCCTATAAACCCTCTAAACCCTAAACCCTAAACCCCTAAACCCTAAACCCTAAACCCAGAAACCCTAAACCCCTAAACTCTGAATCCTAAACCCTAAACCCCTAAACTCTGAATCCTAAACCCGAAAGCAAACCCCTAAAACCGTAGCCTCGTCCGGATGGCCGCTGCGGCCATGCTCTCGACGGTAAACGTCCCGCCACAGACCTGCAAAGCAAGAAATAACGTTTACCCACGGGCCCCTAAGTAGTTCCTTTTTGGGTCTCAGATGATACCCTAACGTCCGGGATATTTTTTACCCATAGGCCCCGAAGTAGTTCCTTTTTGCGGAGTACCTTGTAGGATTCTAAATATGGAGCATAACAAGGAACTACTTAGGAGCCTATGGGTAGCAGATACCCGAACGTCCGGGAATGCAGTGTTCCGTTTGCTTCTCCGGACTCATATCGGAAGGTTCGGGTCACAATGACAACACTTGATCAGGCTGCCTTCGAACCGCGAAATCCGAGAATCCCAAACCTGCACTCCAAATACCCAAAAAGGCTCAAGTTCGGGTGCTTGGCCTTTCTTTTCTCTCGTTGCCACAGGGTGAATTCGGAAGAGGTGAGGACCAGGTGAGAGGTCCGGCTCAGGTCTAGAAGCTGCTTGCCGTATTGATTTCGCTGTGAAAGAAAGTAATAAACCCAGAAACTTGGAACATGGATGAATGAGGATATGTGCTAGGATCCCCAAACCTTGACCGCTTAAGGACATCAAGGTAGCTATGTTCCAACTTTCGTGCTGTGACGTGCTGCCCAGACCTTCCAATATCCTTTAAGTTAGGAATAACCCCAGGGCTCCAAGTATACAAATAATACCTACTTTGGGGTCTAAAGTCTGTAAATAGTACCTACTTTCGGCCCAGGGTAAGCCTTATAAATCATAGGAGGATCCCTAGGGTGGTTTAAAACACAATGTTAAAAGGACATTGGCAGGCTCGGGTGTTCCTTCGGTCCCTAGACCCTAAACCCCAGAATCTGGCCTCGATATCTTTGTTCGGGATGTGCCCGGTGTAGCCCGGAATCGCTGCGGTGGCGAGGACCGTCTGCCTGTCCCAAAAGCTGACCTTTAAATACTCTGTGGGCCAGAGGTGCATGTACTTTATGGTTTCTGGGTTCCTGCCAGTTCGTGCTTTTCTGCAAAACCTGTGCCCTAAATCCTTGAAGCAGGGAATCGAAGCCTCGGTGTGGATGCGGAGGACGCCGACGACTGTGCCGAAATCGTCGGGACCTGGGCCACTTCGAAAGGTTTAGGCTATCCAAACGGCATGTAAGGGTAGGGTAACTACCCCTAAAAACTCACAAAGCAAATCCTCTGCTGAGCTTTCGACACCACTTTCACTGGGATCGCCCAGGCGCCGGCCCTCCTCCGCAACAGAGTCAGCGATGCTAAGCGCTGTAGTGGGCTGTGGAGAGTTCTTTGTGTGTGTGTGTGTACATAAAGTATGTATGTACGTATGTATGTAAGTAACTAAGTATGTATGCATGCATGCATGCATGCATGTGTATATATATATATATGCATATATATATATACATACATAAGCATTTATGTATGTATGGATGGATGGATGTATGCATGTATACACGCATGCACGCACAAGCATCTAGATCCGAACGCATTACTATGTTTATGCATATGTGTCTGTATATATATATACACATATACATACGCATACTGTACTGTAGCACCCAACGGACTGACTCAAACATCATTAGAGCCCATCCCTGCGCCCTACACTCCGCGGCCCGCTTATTCGGCCAGAAACCATAGCAGTAATACTCTGGCCTGACAAACCATTACAACAGGAGTTTCGGGGCGTGAAAATCCTCATTGCGAAATCCCAAGACCCGGAGATACGAACCCTAAACCCTAGATCCCAAACCCTGAACACCTAAACCCTACTTGGAAGTTCATGGGCAGTTAGAAGTAGGGCTATAAATCCCCTAATATGGGTGATAACTATAGCTATCCTACTTATTCACCCCACTTATAACTACCCATGAACCTCCCAAGTAGATCCTAGATCCCTAAACGGTGGGCTTGGAATGGAGAAGCTCGCAGTCCTTCCGACTATGCAGGTCAGAACCCCTGCAGGTCCTATAAGGGTCCTTAGGCACCTGGGTTTTTTGATAGTAGCCATGGGAAAAGCAGGCTTGAATTAGCCCTCTCTTGCGCCCTGCATAATTATCAGGCACTTGGACACTACCAGGGTGAGGCCTCTCCCTAAACCCAAAACCCTAAGACTCCAAACCATGCTCGCTCTGAGCCCTGGAATACTAGAGCTCCGAACATTCGAATCGATGATTGTTAAAACGCTGCATGCTGAACCCAAGATCCGTCACTATCATCATCGTCAAAGAGAAGTTGCCAATCCCTCACGCAAAACTCCTAACCCCTAAACCCTAAACCCGCAAAACATGTGAAGGGTTCAGGGGTGTAGGGTGCTCTCCCGCGCAGCTCGCGCCGACATTGGGCGGAAATGTCTGCGCCTTCAGGACATGCTTCAGGGTCGACATGCAGCTCTACCCATAGGCCCCTAAGCAGTTCCTTTTTGGGATTACCTTATAGGAGTCTATATATAAACCAAAAAAAAGGAACTACCTAGGGGTCTATGGGTAACCCCTAGAGTAGAGAAATTAGCAAAAAAGAAGGGCCTGACTAAGTTACCAACACACCTTAATACTGTTGATGATATAAATCCTCTAATTACCTTAAGGACCCTAAACTATGGGAATTATGGTATATTCCTTATTATGGGTAATGCAGGATTTATATCATCAACCGTATGCACCCAAGTCCTGCTCTAACTAATCAGGCACCTTCCAATACGAATCATACTCGCTAATCAAGCCAGTACATCAAGGATCTGTAGACTTGGTAGGTACGAGTACATGGGAGTTTCCGTAAATAAGGGGTACCTTAATTTGGGGTCCTTATAATAAGGATCCTACTATTTCAGGGTACTATATTAAGGTCCCCTATTTTCGGAAACCCCCACATCGATCAATCAACACCTAGACTCCTTGTGACTCTCCTCGCAACGCCTTTACTGAATCCTCCAAGCCTATCGGTGGGGATTGAGTCGCCCATAGCCCTTAACCACGGAATACACTCTAAGTTATAGGGTGCTTAAGACTATGATTCTATGCCTCAACTACGGGGGTATTGAATTGGGCTTTGCGTTTATGGTTCTGAAACAGTGCACATCAGTTTTCCAGCTTGTTGTGTCTGATGGTTTAGCTGTATGGTGTGGGAACCACAAACGACAAAGCCCACGCCCTGCAACCCACGAACCCAGGCCCTATAAATCCAATCAGTGCAAGCCCGAAACCGCAAACCCTAAACCACTGAACCCCAAGCCGTGAAACTCTCAAGGATGTCGGTGAATCAGAGCAAGGCACGCGGGAATCGAGGCAGGTGGTGTTGCCGGGCGATGAGCCCTTCCTGGGCATCACTGGGCAGCTGCAAGGAGTACTGTCCCTAAACCCTAAACCCCTAAACCCTAAACTCCTAAAACGCTAAAACCCTAAAACCCTAAACCCAAAAGCCCTAAACCCCAGTGCCCTAGGAGACCCTGGCCCCGAAACACTCAACCCCCAAAACATGCGCAAGAAAACCGAAGCCCCCCGAAACAAGAGCACCTGATTATTGGACAAGAAACCGAAACCCTAAACCAAAAATCCCCTCCCAAAAAAAGGCCTTAAGCCTAAGAGTTATATGGGGGCTGAGGGTAAGACGAGGAGAGGCAAAGCTGTGATGTCAAGGCCCGGGCTGAACTTCCGAGTTTCCCCCCTTTGCGCCCCGCCCTCCCCCCCCCCAAGCACCCGTTAGTTCAGCCCTTTTGGTCCTTTAAAGAGTGGGTATTGAGGGCTTTTCTGATGGACGTTAGTTAGTGGGGGGGGGGGGTGGTGCTGGTATGCTTGGGCTGGTTGAATGAACCTTTATGTAAGACTTCCGAAAGGGCTTTTGGAGGGTTCTAGAGGGGCTCAGGGTTTAGTTGCAATCTCCAGATCACCATTCTTAGGCTTAAGAGCCCGAATAAAACCCTGAACCTCGAAACTATAGGTCCTAAACCCGAAACCCTAAAACCCCTACACCCTAGACCGGTAACCCCCAAACCCCTACACCTAAAAGCCTGACCTGAAACGCCAGGCTTGCGGGGTCTAGGGATTAGGGTTTTTGGGTTTAGGGTTTTAGGGTTTAGGGTATAGGGTTTAGGGTATAGGGTTTTAGGGTTTAGGGTTCAGGGTCTCTAACCCCCATCAACCGAGGCAAGCAAACAGCTGCTAGCCTTGCACTCTGGGCCGTGCAACCCCCAAAAGCCTGCCTGCACCCCCAGACCTGAGATTGACACCGAAACCCTAATCCTAAACCCTAAAGCCCTAAAGCCCTAAAATCCTAAAACCCTAAACCCTTACCCGGTTGGACCTTTTGAACCTCTGCCCCCCTGCCAGCCCCCAAAAAGCAAATGCAGAATCGGCGCTGGACTGTGTCCCTTCGGAAGAGTTCACCGTGGCGTTGGCGTAGAAGGAGCCAAGCTGCCCGGGATTGGGGGTCCCTATATACCCTACACCCTAAAAACCCGAAGCCTTAACACCCTAAACCCTGAAAAAACCTCACAAGAACCCTATATTGAACACGAAAAGGCCATAGCTTTGTTCCTTGTGTTCTTGGCGACGCTTTCCCGGAGTTCAGGATTTGGGCTCCGGACCGTAGGGAAACCTTCAGACCCACAGACCCCAAAGCTTAGGGTTTTTGGAGGTTTAGGATTTAGGGCTTTTAGGGTTTAGGGTGTAGGTAGGGCTTAGGGTTTTTAGGGTTTAGGGTTTAAGGTTGTGGGGTTTAGGATTTAGGGCTTTTAGGGTTTATAGGGCTTAGGTAAGGTTTAGGGTATTTAGGGTTTAGGGTTCTGGGTTTGGGGTTTTTGGGGTTTGGGGTTTGGGGTTTAGGGTTTCAAAGCCCACCTCAGTGCTTAAGCTTGTTGCAGGGTTTAGGGTTTAGGGTTTAGGCAGCAAGGTTCTCAAAAGATCCTTTGTACTGTTATGGGGGGGATACTTTCCCTAAACCCTAAACCCTAAATCATAATCGTACTCCCTACCATAAGAACCCTAGACTCTCCTATGTAATAGTACCCCTGAATCATACTAGTAATCTCGAAGTTCGAAGCCCCGCAGTCTACCAAAAACACCAGGTACATAGGACCTTTTGGGGTTGCTGTAAGGGGCTCGAGGGCTGAAACCCACGGAGAATGGCCAGAAGGAGCTCTAGCACTTGGAGGGCTGGGGAGGCTTAATTCCTAGGTTCTCCAGCAACCCCGTAATAATAAGGGTACCCTTTTTGCCCGGGAGGCTCAGATCCAGAGTGTTGCAAAAAAAATAAGGGTACCCTTTTGTCCTACTATTTGTTTCCAATAAGGAGACCAAACCAAAAAGGGCAAAAGGGCACTACTGGGGAACCTAGATTCGGGGTTGGAAGGAATTTAGAGCTTAGGGTCTACTACGGTTTTTGCAGGGCGTTAGGGTTTAGGCTTCTAGGTTTTAGGGTTTAGGGTTCAGGGCCCATAAGGCTTACAGTAACAGTGATCAGGCTTCCGGAATAGCATGCACAAATACCCTTCTCTGCCTGTAGCCACTACTGTAGGCTCCCCAGTGACCTAGGAATAACGAAGGGCATCCTTCGTGGCATTTTCAGAGAACCCAATACCCCTTAATTGAGGAATATACCTTAAATTCGCCTCGGCCCCGGCCGAAGCGGTCAGAGGTTCCTATTCGGATTCCCTCTATTCCCCACCTCTTCTCCCCACTGACCCCCACCCCTCAAAGTCACCATCGTGGGGGGGGGGGGGTCC
>CAJNJA010016301.1:0-11409 GCA_905231915.1 Symbiodinium necroappetens | reverse complement strand
GGTTGAGGGTTTTCGGGTTTAGGGGTTTAGGGTTTAGGGTTTAGGGCTTCGGGTCTAGGGGTTTAGGGGTTTAGGGTTTCCGGGTGCATGACGGTATGATTTACAAAAAAGGGACTACTAAACCCTAAACCCGAAAATTGCAAGGGGATGACATTACTAAGCATCCCAACAAGCTTCAAGGGCTGCGTTGTTAGGAGTTTTAGGAGTTGAGGGTTTAGGGTGTAGGGCTTAGGGTCTAAAGGGTTTAGGCCTTTGGGTTTAGGGGTTTAGGGCTTGGGGTTCAGGGTTTAGGGCCGGAAGGGTTTAGGGCTTGGGGGCTGTTTTTTTCGCGAAAGTGGGTGAGGGCATGTTTGACATGTCCCGTCGGAAATATCGGCAAGACCCCTAAACCCTAAACCCTAAACCCTAAACCCCACTTCACACTCCTTGAAAGGATGAGGTTCCTGGTAACCGACATGTATATGAGGATTAGACAGGGCACTTGCAGCCGGAACTTCCGTTTGAAAGCTACTTCAGGGTTCGTAGGTAGTTCTCAATTTGGTCATAACTGCCTGTCTTTGAGTTCGAAAGTTCTTGAAACTCGAATACCTTCAAAGAAATACCATAACCCAGAAACCCTGCTTCCCAAGTTCCCGGCTCCTTTAAGTAGGTCCACAACGATCAAAGCGCGAAGGCCAAAAAAGGGGGGGATTCCAGAGCAAAAAAGCCAAAATAATCCAAGTAGGGTTTCGGATTTCGGGCTTTAAGGTTTAGCTCTACTAAACCCCAACACCCTAAACCCTAAACCCCTACGTAAAGCCCTTAAAGACGAGCGTGGAACGGATGAAAGGCCGCACCGAGGGGGCGTAGAAGTTGGGGGTGGCTTTAGGGTTCGAGGGCTCTTAGGGCTTTGGGCTTAGGGGATTTAGGGCTTCGGGTTAAGGGTTTATCGCTTAGGGGATTTAGGGCTTAGGGTTTAGGTTTAGGGTTTAGGGGATTTAGGGCTTAGGGTTTAGAGTTTAGGGTCTAGGGGATTTTTGGCTTAGGGGTTTGGGGGTTGATGGTGTAGGGTGTCGGGTGGCACCAGGTTCTGAGCACAATTCCGGCTAGCCGATACAAGTTTTTATTTGACCCACGTGTGCTTTAGCTGTCGTTTGCGGCTTACAAACGGTAGCTGCCAAAGGCAGCGAAGTTGCGACCAGATGTTTTGGGATCTTTAACAATATATCTGCATATTACACTCCGGCAACAATATGAACCCTAAGGGTGTTTTTTTGGTATAAAGGTATGAACTCTAAGGGAAAATCACAGTACTACTCATGATCATCTCCGACCCCGACGAAGCCACACACTCCGCGCACCAGGCCCGAACCCTAAGCCCTAAGCCCTAAAACCCTAAAGCCCTAAAACCCTAAAGCCCTAAAACCCTAAACGGCCCTAAACCCTAAAACCCTAAAGCCCTAAAACCCTAAAGCCCTAAAACCCTAAACGGCCCTAAACCCTAAACCTTAGACCTGAAGAGCTTCTAAACCCCAGAAAAGTCTGCAGCCCGGCCTAGCCTAGAGTGCCAGGTGTTGCCGGTTTCAAGTTCCTTTGGGAAGGTCTGCACTGGGTTTAGGGTTTTTAGGGTTTAGGGTTTAGGGTTTAGGGTTTAGGGTGGGGCCTCGTTGGTGAAGATGTGAGAACGGCACACATCTTGCTTACCTTTGACAGGGGAGAAGAGGGTCTGGGGGTGGATGAAGGTCGGCTTCGAGGTATCACATCCCCAAACACCACTAGCCCCAGCCCTAGAGCCTTAAAGCCGCCAAGCCCCTTCTCCCCAAAACCTAAAACCCAGGCCGAAACCCTGACCCGACCGAGTCAACCCCCCAAACCTCTAGCCCAAAAATCCCAAAACCCCATCTACCCTCAGCCATAGGTCGTCTTTCCCACTCCTAAAGCCCCAAAAAAGCCTAAACCCCTAAATCCCTAAACTCTCCTAAAGCCAGAACCCCAGAGTTCAGCTGCCTGCTGCGAAGCCTTTTGCAGGCGTCTCGGCAGTGCAATTCAAGCCCCATCCTGCAACTCGAGAGCTCGGCAAAAAGATGCGCAGGGGCGGGAATTCAGCCTGGGCCTCTTCCATCTCGGTCATCTCTAGCCCCTCTGGCCCCGTCCTGGGCGGCCGACTGGCCGGCCGCAATGCGCGCGGAAGACCCAAAGTGCTGACAGCAGCAGTCAACGTGGAAGTAAGCAGCAGCATCGTGCGCCCAGCCATGCCAGTGCCGAAGGCGTGCCAAAGCTGGAAAACACAGCTAGCGGCCAATGCAAATCGCAAGTATGCACGCGACAGTCCAGCGAAACTGTTGGTTGCGTCTGTGGGCAGCCGGACACCAAAGCTGAGGCCTATCTCAAACAGCATCGCGTTGCTTAAGAAAGCAGCCACCACAGCAAAGCTGACCAATGGAACCAGTGGGCCCCAAACGATGGCAGTTTCCAGTAGGGTGGTGAAATAGGCATGCTGCTGCATCGAGTCCAGGGATCGACTGGTCTTGGGGCCCCAGCCGAGCAGCCGAAGATGTCGGCCACGATCCTCCAGGGGCCGGTCGTCCTCCAGCTTGGATGCGCGCCAGGCCAAGACCATCGCAAAGGGCTGCACAGCAATCCGAATCAACAGCTTCTTCAGGATCAAGGGCGATAGACCTTCGATAACAGACCTGCTGCAACGGCCTTCCCCCAAAAGTTCTCAGAATCCGCGCTGCACATGTCTGTCGTGGTATTCAGGATCGTTGCCACTGTTGTTGCTACTGGTAGCCGCCAATTGAAGGCTGCATGCATCTCAGATTTTGGATTGCAGGTGTTCCACCACAGTTTCCACCCTGCCAGGCAATTTTCCTGCAAAGCGACTGCCGCGAGCAGCGGAAGGAGCCACGCTGCACACAACCTCAGTGCCATCAGAAGTCTGTCCGCCTTGATCCCAGATAAACCTGCCAGGGTCTGGCACGGTTCCCAAACACTCAACAGCCCCTTGTTCAAGGAAATACATACCTTAAATTACAGAAGGAACCTTAGTGTGACTTGATCTCTTTTTATCCTAGTCAAGGGCTGTTGGATTCTTCTGTGTCTTGGAACTTCGGGCGAGATGCGGTCCGCTCTTTTGCCACGAGACAGGGGAAAACATGTATTTGCAATCCCCTTTTGGTTGAACCAGATATGCAGAAACGGTATCGAAGTTGTGTGTGGATTTATGATGCAGGACGTGCTGGCTCCAAGAACCGGCTGCACCTGCATACTTGATGGAGAGCCGTGCTGCAAGGACCTCGTCGACAAAAACAATCAGTGCGGGGGCCGTGCGGTGTGCGATGTTCAGGATCGAGTCTGCCACCAGGGTGTTGTCCTTCGGAAGGGCCTCCCAGACCACGGTGGCGGCCCAAAAAGCACGTAAGACTCACCGACATCAGACACTCGGACAGTCTCACCTTGAGCCTGACATGAACCCAGAAACGCCGCCCTTTTCCCAAACCTTTTCCTTTGTTTCTCTGCTTCTGAAATACTTCCCCAAGAAAGAGAGCCCAGCTCAGCTAGCGAATGTTCTAGAGAGCCCAGCTCAGGACCGGCCTGTGCCAGAGAATACAGGATCGAAGGTAGCGAGATCATCGTGACGGTCAGGATCCAGAGAAGCCACGCAAGCCGGTGTTTCAGCTTCCAGGACCCTTCTGGCGGCTCTCTTACGCCTTCACCTAGCTGGCATGGAAGGGTCAAAACGCAAGGAATACGTCAAAGGAAAAGCTAGGCTGCTGAGGATAAACATCGTCGTTAAGCGAGGCTTTTTGCAGCACCGGCAGCCTAGCTTGGGAAGAACAGATATCGCTGCAGAGACGAAGAGGGTGGCAAGGCTCCAGACCAAAATCACGAAAATCTCCGCCAGAGGAGACTCGTCCAAGTAGGCCGCCGTGCTCCGCGCAAGCGGCTGACCGCACTCGTAGTACCTGGGATAACCCTAAACCCCAAGGTCCGTGCCAGGGGATGCGGACTTAGGTAGGTTTGGGGCATCAGTGGACTTGCGCTGTCCAGCGCCTGAGGCTGCGTGTTGAGGCTTGCACGTCCAGCTGTAAAGCTGTGCCCGTTCTCGTCAGCACTCTAGTTGCTACAAGGTTCGCAAAGAAACTCCCGAACGACTGTGAAAACCTCTATGAACAGCCCTAAAGTACTGGGCGACATAGAGACCAATCATCAACCACGGCACCGTGCACCGTGGAGGTAAGTCGGCAGCAGCAGGGCGCAGAACGCTGCAATCCACAGCGAGAGCCGCAGGCTCTGCATAAACGAGGCGTGGATGTTCGGAGCAATTACCTTCTGAGCAGGGATACTGCGGTTTTATTCTTAACTTAAGACACCCTCGTGGATCCCAACAAGAAAGCATGACTCTTAGCTTTAGGCTTTAGCACTTGAAGACTTACCCACACTGAAAGGGACCCCTAATGCAGAGGACTACCCACATGCCCTACAGCTGTCTGCCTTAATCGCTTGAAGCGTTGCTGGCTGCCTGAATCAGACAGAACATGTCTGTGGCGGGGTCTTACCGTACAGTAGATTGTTTTGGGGCCCTTCGACAGCAGATGCGGTTTTATCTAAGAAGGCATCCCAATCCCATGTCTTGGTGCCTGTGTACTTCGGGCTCTGGCTTGCCGAGACTGGCAATAGATGACTCCAGCCCCTAGGATTGCCATTGGCAAGCCTGCCAATACAAGCATGTTTCCCCACCAGATCTTGCTTGATACATATAAAAAGTCCTGCAGTTCCGCTGGGCTGACCCAGTTTGCAGTGATGCTGTCCCCTACACCAACCATGTTGCCCATTACCACAGTGGCACGCACGTCGTCGAGCCCCAGGCTTTCCGGCAATTGGCAGCTGAAGCGGTTCCTGTGCAGCGTGGCCTTCCCTCTGTTGCGCAGGCTGAGTCTGGGCACGGTTCCAGAGAAATCGTTACCATGCAGTGTGATCCACCACAGCATGGTCATGTTCTCCAGGCTGCTGGGCAGCGATCCCCGGAACCGGTTTTCATGCAGGGTTAGCGCCTGCATTCTTCTTGCATTTCTCCAGTGGGCAGGGAATGGGCCCTCCAAGAAGTTCCTGTGAAGGAGGAGTATTCTGAGGAGCGGAAGCTGCTCGCCCAATTCTTGGGGCACCTGGCCGCTGAGCTGGTTGTCGAAAAGGATCACGGACTGCAGCTTCATGAGGCGACCAAGTGTCGCCGGGATCGGGCCACTGAGTCTGTTCCTGGATAAATCAAGATTGAGGAGCCAACTTAAATTCCCAACTTCAGAAGGGATCCACCCGGTGAGCTGGTTGTCAGACGTGAGGAGCATTCTTAAGCTTGTGAGGCTCTCGATCTCGCCGGGGATCGGTCCAGACAGGCTGTTCTCTTGCAGCTTTAGCATACTCAGCGCAGTTAGCCGGCCTATGGTGTGGGGGATTGGCCCAGTGAGCTTGTTTCCATTCAACGCCAGTGTGTTGAGGTTGACCATGTTGCCGACCTCAAGCGGAATCGGCCCAGTAAGCTGGTTGTCAGAAAGGTCAAGGTAGGTGAGCTCTACTAGGTTGCCGATCTCAGCAGGAATCGCCCCAGTGAGCTGATTTCCACCGAGCTGCAGAAGGTGCAAACCTGTGAGTTTACCAAGCTCAGCCGGGATGTTGCCCTTCAGCTGCTGCCGATTCGCAAAAATTGCCGACACTCTTCCATCCCCGACTTCGACGAGGGATTCCGCCTCCCTGGCGCCCAAGTCTGCAAGAAGTCTGACCGCCAAGTTAATCTCTTCCTGAAGGGCTCTGACTGGACACATGTAAACCTTAGCTGCCCAGTGCCCTGGCCCCAAAAAGTTTATACTTTTCTTTCAGCAGGGCTTTGATATACCAAAGAAGGCTTAAAGTTTTCCCCTATTAAGCTCCCAAGAAACCGAGGGGAGTCCAAAAAAGCCTAAAGTTGACCTATTCCCTAAACCCTAAACCCTAAACCCTAATCCCTAAACCCTAAAACATAAACCCTAAACCCTCCTAAACCCTAAACCCTCCTAAACCCTAAACCCTAAACCCCAAACCGGCTCCCAAGAGGCCGAGAGGAGTCCAAAGAGTTTGGCCATGGCGGGGAGGGCATTTGAAGCCGAGGCCCTGCAGAGGTCTTTCGGGTCTGGGACGCCGCATGGGAACCTGTCATCCCTGGGCTGTTTAGGGTTTAGGGTTTAGGGTTTAGGATTTAGGGTTCAGGGTTTAGGGTTTAGGGTTTAGGATTTAGGGTTTAGGGTTTAGGGTTTAGGGCTTAGGGTTTTAGTGTTTAGGGTTTAGGGTTTTAGGATTTAGGATTTAGGGCTTAGGGTCTAGGGTTTAGGGCTTAGGGTTTAGGGTTTAGGGCTTAGGGTATAAGGTTTAGGGTTTAGGGATTAGGGTTTAGGGGCTGCCTTCGAGGAGGGTCTACCGTGAGCAGCAAAATCTGCGAGCTGACCACTCCGAAGCAAACGATGCTAGATCCGAGCAGGTCATCCACCAAGCCTGGTGATGAATACTCTAGGGGCCTCGATTCTTGGAGTAGGGGGTTTAGGGTTTGGGGTTTAGGGGTGAAACTCCAGGCAGCAAGAACGCCTGGTGGCTCCAGTTGCTCAAGACATCCAGCGTCCAGTCTACCTTGTCCTCAGGAAACATGTCGGCATTCTTGTTTGACGGTTTAGGGCTTAGGGTTTGCTGGCTTGCAGTTTCGGCCCCCCCCCCCCACAAAAAAACAATAAAAACAAAACTATTTATGAATAGGTCCGTCTAAATTGAAAAGTTCCCAAAGTGCCACCTAGTTTTGGGTTTAGGGCTCAGGCTACCAAAATGGGTCTAGGGTTTAGGGTTTAGCGTTGAGGGTTTAGGGGTTTAGGGTTGAGGGTTTGTTGGGGAACCTGGGAGGTTGAGAGTTTGAGGAACAGGCTTCAGGGGTTTGGGAATTGGGGGCTTCAGGGTTGCGGGCTTGGGGTTCTCGCCCGTCCTCCCTTTAAGCACAAGAAGACCCTTCAAAAACCCTTAACCCTAAACCCTAACGCCCCGGTTCATGCAGTTCAGGGTGTGCACATGGCAACCGAGGATATGTCCCTTCCTGCAATTGTCTTTCGCGCTTCCGAACCGAAGGCTGGTCCCACGCATGTGTAGTTCTCTAAGTTAGGTCTATTTTGGGGTCCTTCTTACAAGGGTGATTACCGTTTTTTGGGGGGAGGGGGTAAAGAGGGACCCGAGTCTAAGGAGTAAGGACAGTCCTGATCACGATGACGACGAGAGGGACACGATGATGAAGATCGTGATCGTGATACTGATGCTTCGTAATAGGATTCGCATAACTCTGCAATCCGTCTTTTCTTTGTATATATCGTTCGACTCACATTCTATTCTTGGCCCCGGTGTTCGGACTTCTCGTACACTGTTCGGACCTGTACTTTCCTGCTATCTTTGAAAACCAATGATGATGACTCCTGTGCTCCGCAATGGGGCACTTCTCTCTTATGAAGCTCCATCGTCTCCTCAATAGTCCTCTCGCTATTCGCCAGGATTATCGATCCTGCTTGGTCGTTGCCTCAACGTGTTCTGCGGAGCCCTTAAACCCATAGCCCCGTCCTCACGCAGCGGAGCAAGAAGCACCTGGTGCTTTTTCTGCTACGGCGCAAGCAGGGTTTGGAATCGGTTGATCTGATTGTGACTGGGACATTAAAGGTGCAATCCTCACGGCTATCCGTGCTGCACCAGCATTAAGCCACATGCAAATCATCACCACCACACAACCTAGGACCAGCGCCATCATCGTCATCGTCTCATCACCGTCATCACCACAACTACATCGCTTCATCAGCAGCAGATCCCCAGTCGATCGTGGGCATCATCAACGTTACCACAATCTTCAACACTATGGTCATGATGGTTTAGGGTTTAGGGTTTAGGGTCATGATCACACTCAGGTTCATCACCACGTTACATAAGAAGCTGACATAAGTTTTGTGCTAGCGGTAGAGCTGACAGTCTCACCCATGGTGTCATGCGAACACTACCATGACTTTTGTCGCTTACACATACGCTTGCTATAGCTGCTGTGCCTGCTAGCCTCCTCCTCATCTTGCTGTCAGTCCGCACCTCCATTTTTTCGTCTTCAAAAACACCACCCCCATGGTGAAATCAGCACCGTCAACATCAGCAATCTCGGTGAAATGCCCATCATGTCAGAGGCTGTCAACATCTCTATCGTCATCGAGTTCACCAATGCCGTTCACCATGATCGTCGTCACCATAAGCAACACATTTATCACCGGCGTCGTCATCTTCAGCATCACACGCATCCTCTTGCAGTGTTCTCCGTCATCAACACACAACACCAACACCATGCACGACCGACGCCAATTATGGCCGTACTGTTGTCGAAACCCTGAACCCCAAACCGGCCGGAAGCCGAGGAACTGTGAACGGCTGGTCGCGGGTGTTGGCAAGGAACTTCCTGCCTTGCGTGCGAAGAATGTTTGATCCAGGTCGAAACCCTAAAAGCCCGTAACACCCCTGAAATCCAACACCCCAAAATGGCCCTAAAAGCCCTCCAAGACATCAAAAAAACCTACAAAAAGTTCCCAAAACCCCTAAACCGTGAGGACTCTGTTGTTGCAGTCTGAGCAGGCGTTTTCATAGGGAAGGCTCCCTTTCAGCTCAGCTACCCATATCTTAGAAAAAGCAGTCTACACTGTACCCTCGACAGTCTGTTCCCTAAACCCTACTCTAATAATCATGAAGCGCCCCCATAGTAGTCGTCAGGGTTTCGGGTTTAGAAGAAACGGTGTACCAGACGCTCGAACATCACCCAGGCACCCTGGAGACTGAAGCACCTTGACCCTAACTTCTAGAGTTTTAACTAGGTTTGCTGAAGTCTTCACGTAAGGAATTAGACCTTAAACCCCTCTTTCATATAGCAATTTAAACCTTAATGACCTTCGTGGCCCATGGCCGAAAATTCGGCCAATGGCCGAAAATTCGTGGCCAATGGCCGAAAATTCGTGGCCCATGGCCGAAAATTCGGCCAATGGCCGAAAATTCGTGGCCAATGGCCGAAAATTCGTGGCCCATGGCCGGAAATTCGTGGTTCCTGGCAAATCGCCATTTTTGACCATGGGCCACAATTTTCGGCCATTGGCAACGAATTTTCTGCCATTTGCCACGAATTTTCGGCCATTGGCCAATGGCCGAATATTCGTGGCCAATGGCTGAATATTCGTGGCCAAAGGCCGAATATTCGTGGCCAATGGCCGAATATTCGTGGCCAATGGCCGAAAATTCGTGGCCAATGGCCGAAACTTCGTGGTTGAAGGCAAGTTTTTGGGTCGGGGCCCCATTCTGCAGCAAAACAGCGCCGATCTTTGTGCATTATTTTGCTTTTTTGGCTTTCATTGAATAAAGCAAAGTTGTTTAAGGCAAATTTGCCTTATTCTGGCTTGGGCTCGGGGCCGTGGGCTGGCTTCAGGGTTCAGGATTCAGGGCTCAGGACTGTGGTCGGGCTTTAGGGTTTAGGATTCAGGGCTGTGGGCTCGATTTAGCGCTTAGGATTTAGGGGTGGGCTGGCTTTGGGTTTGTGGGTTTTAGGGCCCAGGGCTGGTGGGCTGGCTTTAGGGTTTAGGATTTAGGGCTCAGGGCTGTGGGCTGGCTTCAGGGTTGCTCTGGGGTGTCAAGCTCCAGGGTTTAGGGCCGTAGGGTTTAAGGCTTTGCGTCAGGGCTTTAGGTAGGGTTTAGGCCCTAATAAAATAGTGTAGTAAATGACTATGTCATGTAAAGTGAAAATACTCCAACTGTAAATGGAACTCCTTAGGGAAAAAAGTTAACTTTCTACTTTACTATGTTATGGGATTCAGGGGTGGGCGGGTGTTATGTCTAAACCGTGAATAAACTCTACCATAAAACTGCTCGATCCGGAGCTGCTGACCCTAAACCCTAAACCCCAAAACCCTTAACAGAGAGAGCGAGCGAGAGAGAGAGAGAGTGATCCCTAAAGGCGAATCCAAGTATCATCCTGAATGAAGCTGGCTTGGAGTTTGTCAGACACTCCCAGCACTCCAGGACTACGCTGGGACAGTTAGAGCTAATAGGCCACTCTGAATCAACTCGAGGTTTGGCTTTGTAGAGTGTCGGTGTTGCAATTTCGGGTTCAGGCTTTGGGCTCCAAGGTTTATAAAAGCCCTAAACCCTAAACCCTAAACCCAAAGCCAAGGGTTCTAAACATCCACTTTGGCCCACACTCTAACCGTTCCAACACCAAGGCCACGCCAGGAGCATCTTGAGACGAATCCAAGCTTCACGCCAAGACCCATGCGGTGTAGGGTTTAGGGTCTAGGGTTTAACGTTTAGGGTTTAGGGTTTAGGTTGATGATAGAAATCCTGCATTGCCTTAAGGATCCTCAACTATGGGAATTCTGGGGATTTAGGGTTTAGGGTTTAGGGTTATGGGTAATGTTACCTTAAGGACCCTAAACTATGGGAACTATGGTTTATTCTCTATTATGGGTATACTGCAGGATTTATATCATCAACCATAGGATGGCCCGAAGACAACTCCAGCCAATGCGTAACTACCCCCCAGGAAGCAACTCCCCTCAACCTTGCAGTGTCAGAAGACCAACCGCAGGGACCTGCTACCCCTTGTACCGAAACCTTAGGCCCCAGACCTTAACCCCTGCGGATGTGGCCCAAAAGACCTACCTCTTTTAAGGAACTCTATAAACCCTAAACCCTAAACCCTAAACCCTGAACCCTAAACCCTAAACCCAAAACCCTAAACATAGTAGAGAACCCCAAAAAAGGTAGTTCTACAGCTACCCAGCGACCCGAAGCTCTCCACAAGCCCTGCAGCTTCCTTGGGCTTAGGGCTGTGGCCTAGGATGGAGGATTTCTAGGATTTCAGGCTTTGGGTTTAGGAGTTGTTTAGGATATTGGGTCTAAGTTGAGGGCTCCGAACTTCCGCTGCAGTGGAAACCTCTGGTGTTTTTTTTTGGGGGTGTTTAGTTTGGGGTTTAGGGTTTAGGGCTTGGGGTTTTGGGCTTTGGGTTTAGGGGCTCTTAATGATCAGAATGGGGTTTCGGGGTATCTCGCCGGGCTCTTGTGAAGGGATGTAACTTAAGTCACCATACTCGGGAGCTGTCGTAAATAGCACGGTTTCTTCTTTGGGGGTTTCAGGCTTAAGGCTTCTTTTTTGGGATTTAAGGCTTAAGGCTTCTTTTTGGGGGGGTTTGAGGCTTAAGTCTTCTTTTTTGGGGGGTTTAGGGTTTGAGGTTTAGGGACTAAACCCCAAGAAAAAAAAAAATCACACGAGACTCGGCCGCCGGACAGATGGCAGGTAGAGCTTCCTGCGTAAACCCTAAACTGGTACCCTGTTGGGGCCGTATTAAAAATGATCATTTTTAATCC
>CAJNJA010016300.1:0-11410 GCA_905231915.1 Symbiodinium necroappetens | reverse complement strand
TGCAGGCTTGCATGCAAGAACGCCTGGTAGGTAGCCTAAACCCCAAACCCCTAATCTTGAAACCCGAACCCCTAAACCTTTCAAACAAACCTCGTAAACCCTTCAGCAGGCGCCCTAAAGTAATAATGATTAATACTCATACTAGCAATCAAGTAATCATCATCATCACACGCAAAGAGAGACGAAGCAGCACCGGGTGGAAGGAGTCCCGCACTCCGGGTCTCCATCGCGCTGCACTGCGCCCGAGGGCAGACAGCGGGCCAGGTGTTGCGGGATTTAGGGCTTATACCTGGCCTGAGGAATTGGGATTTTTCAGGGTTTGGGCCTGGGGCTTGGGGGTTTTAGAGGGTTTAGGGGCTCAGGGTTTCCGGGTCTGGGAGTATAGGGTTGGAGGGTTTTGTCGGATTTTGCTTTTGGGGCTCCTTTACAGGATTACTGTCAGGGGATGGTACTTGACGGGCCTGTTTGCGGCATCCTACTAGTAACTAGTATCAGGGTTTCCTCGGATTCCGTTTGGGGGTTACGGTTTTTAAGGCTGAGGGCTATGTGGTTTTAGGGTTTGGGGTAATGGGGGTTATGGTCTCTAGACTCTAGGGACGGAGTCTAGTTATCATGGGGACCCATCAAAGGTTGCGATTTTTCGTAGAAAGGGGCTGTAGTAGAGTGGCGGAACAAAAAAGGGTCGGGTTTCAGTATACTCAGTAAACCCTAAAGCAAACCGTCTCAGCAGGCCTGTCCTCAAAGCATTGCGTCACTATTGCGTCTGTAGCAGGGCTTCCAAGCCTTGCCTTTCCGCATGTTAACGCCCACACTGGTCGCACCATTGTTACTGCACGTTCTAGTGGCCTTTCAAACATTTGGAGATTTAGAGACACATTGATGCAGCCAGCAACCCCAATGCCTCGAAATCAGAGTTGCGGAAGAAGCTGGGCAGCAATTCCGTCCTGGAAACCGTTCTTATTCTGTGTAACGCACGGATGCCACAGCTGTTTTGGCCATCAGCAGGCGGTTGTTCCATCGCATCCTTGGTTGGCCATCGAGGATGACGGCAGCCACGGACGCTCGGACCTTCTGGGGTTTTGCTCGCAGGGTTTTAATGATGGTCTGTCCTGGTGTGTAAGTGGAGCTTCGGGTATTGAGCTGCTGGGGTCGGTAAATTGGTGACTCGCCATCTTCCGTGCCCATTAAAGGTTATATCTTATCTGAGCAAGCTCCGGTGTTTTTCGGTTACTGCGAAATCGGTGCACGACCCCCAATGAGCCACGGAAACTTGCATAAGGGGCTTCGGGTCTACTCGCCATCCCACTGTATCAACCTGATAGGTGGGTGGCAAAGACATAGCCTGAAGCATCCCATGCGTTAGACTCAGCCGAGCCTTCACTGAATTTGATGGTCGTGCCTTCCAAAAGCTCCTATATCGACGGCACCCTGCTGAGGTGATGAAGTTAAGGAAAGACTCTTCCTGCAGGGCCTCGCGCTACTGCTCCCTGCGACTCAGCTGGCAACCTGGTTGTGCTTCTTTGCATAGTTATTGAAAACGTTTTGCACAAAGCGTGGCTGAATCTCAGGGTCGGTAGAGCAGCCCTGAAATCCGAAACGGCCAGAGTACGCTGGTTGCATCTGTGCTCGGTGGTCTCAGTTCCATTAGTCGCACCGCAACGAATGCCTAACCTCGAGGGTCTATGTTAACGTCGAAACTTAGCTTGGCTAGGCTGTGACAGGATGCGGACTCCGCAGTTTGAGGCCCAATGCCCCGGTCGAATAGTAATGTAGGAACCTGATTAAGAAACCCTGGCCCCATAACCCTCAAAATAGTAGGATTCAAAAAAGAACCCTAATAATGACGGCCGAGGGTTTCTTAATCAGGTTCCTCTTTTATGATTCCTCAGACTCTCCTCCGAAAGAGTCCCTGCCTTCCGGTCTGTTACGGAAGGGCCAGAAAAATCAGGTGCCACCTCCCACGGACCGTGCTTAAGCCCGAAGAGTTCCGGAATTCTGACAACACCTGCTGTAATTATTCTTGTTGATGTTATGACTATCATTATGTGTATTAATGTTGTTATGATAATAATTTGTTGTCGTTATGATTGCCACTATCATGTCCCGAATCCTGGCTTCCAGAGGTCCCTGGTTGCGAGACAGATCCCAGCTCCGCTGCGCAGCTGTGGAACCGCATTTCTGCTGCAAGTTGCGCCTGTGAGGTCGACTTTTCTCTACGCATCAAGTTCCATGTGAGCACGAGTGTCGGAAAGAAGTGGCCAGATGTCCGCATCACACGTGTGTAAAGCCCGACGTCATCGCATGTGGCTTCCCAGAGCATGGGCTCGCCTGAGTGCCGACGGCGTCTACTGGTACACCATGTGTTTCAACAGAATGCAAGCACTGCGTGGCAAAACTGTGAGATTACACGGCTGTACGTATCCTTAACACTGACTGAGGCTTGAGCCTGAGAAGGCTCAACAAATGTGTTGTCTATTTTTTGCCAGATGGCGAACTTCGTGAAGCATCCGAAAATCCAGGGCTTCATGACTAGTTTAAGTTTAAGTTCAGTGTTCTCCATTGCGAGGCCTCGTGCTGGATGGGGCCGACTTGGCTTCCTCACTGAAGTCCTTCGATGGGGAAGATCCGCTGCCAGAGTCCGCCTTGCGAGCCTTGGCCGTGCATGTGGACACGCGCATACTCTTTCCGTTTGCCAGCGTATCTGTCTATCGAATATCATTAGTTTGGAAGGTTTCCTCCGCCCGCCCGCCCACCCACCCATCCATCCATCCATCCTGTGAGTGTTTGCTCCCATCACCATCGCCACACGACCCTCATAATTAAGCATTGTAATTCATGTCAGATGCGGTAAACTATGCAGATTGCCCGCTTTCCGCACGGGGCGGGGCTGGGGTACCATGGGAGGGGGGGGGGGGGGGGTAGGACCCGAGAGCATACCTACGGGCACCAGATAGACGCTATGTTGCTAGCTTGGGGCGCCAGAGTTCTGAAGTTGCCGGTGTTGTTACCAGCATGCTTGTGAAGGAAAAGTGGGGGTTTGCAGCACTCCTGTAAGCCTTTGCAGACCAGTCTGGTCAATATGCAAAAAGCACTCCGACATTGCAGCAACTCCGTCACTTGCCGACCTTCTCAAGATACTAAGTCCTTTGTTGAACCTCAAGGTGCCTTGGCGGAGGCCGCCAGAACGCAGCAGCCACTTGTCTGCTTAGAACCTTTTTCCCGCGCTGAAAGTGGAGCGATCCATAGCGGGGTCGAAAGCGAGGAGACGTTGCAGGGACTCTTCTGGAACAAGGATGAATCACAGTAGCTGTGGCACAGGGGGCGGGGAGCTGCAAGTCTTGAACCACATTTAGAGCCAGTTGTCCTCCTTCTATCTTGGGTTCTATGCGTGTGCATGTCTGTAGAAGTTTCCTATTGTACCCTCATTCGGACCTTGTTCGGGGACCCCTGGCCCGTTATAGGAGAGCCACCCAAACCTTGATTCAATTGTTAAGGCCGGTATGTTAGAACCCTTTAACGAGAAACCCCCACTTTGATGACTTATGCCCCTATGATAGCCGGTAGCAATATATATGAAGCCTAATACTCCTAATTTTAAACCCTCTCTACCTGCTTAAGCTCCTGGGCTACGGTTTCAATTTGCGAGGTTGATTGACGATCTAAAGTCGAAAAAATGCTTGTCAGTTGAGCAACCTCAAGAAAAGTTTCACTCACCATCGAGGAGGCACTAAGAACCTCGCCTGGCATGTGCAAGTGCGAGCACATGCGAGCACCTGAACCCTACAGCCTATATATATATACACACACAGACACACACACACACACATATATATATATATACATATACAAACTGTAATGAGGTTGGTGCCCTTGGCGCTGGCGCTCCATGGATCTTTGATGCTACCAGGCACGCTCACCGCCGAGCTGCAGGCCAGGCGACGTGGGGCTTCCTTTTAGAACTTTAGAGTTGAGGGGTTAGGGACAATGAAGGGTTCAGAGCAACGTAGGGTTCCGATTTCCGAAGGTTTCGGGAATGCGTCGGCTAAAGGATTAGTATTAGTACTGTCGATATAGTAAAAGGCTGCTCTATACTAGTTGTGCAGGGGTGTTTCGGGATGGCAGTGTTATCTGTGCCAGGGCTTGTTGCTAGAGGCCTACCTATGTATTAAAGTCCAAAGCATAGGCCTGCGGCGAAGACGACGGTTTGACCGTATTCGATGTTGATGCTCTGCTCTGCGATGCTATCTTGTGCTATGCTATACGACACTGCTGGATACATCGACGTGGAGTCAGCATGTACTGGCTGCAGCTGTGCCACAACCTGCGTCAACTCGAACTCGGGATTTGGGCAAGTTCCCATGCTGTGAGAACACTTGGCTTTAGTTGCGCAGGCCTGGCTGTCGAGAGTCGTCACTGCCACGCAGATGCAGAGAATGGGGATGATATCTGCAAGGCGTCGGCTTTGCCAAGGCAGAGGAAACGAAGAAGATGCACAGCAGCCCCGTCGGTTTGTGGGTGTTTGAGGTCTCGGCTTCGGAGGGTCCGAGGGTCCCCGAGCATCCGATGTTTGAGGCAATTGCCCGAGCAGTTGGGCCACAGTTTGATATTTATGACAACCTGACATGGGCGGGTCTCATTGACCTTTGTTCAACCTCACACTTTTAATGATGCCCACCACTCTTTCATCACAGCGGGCACGCCACATGAAGACGTGCATGCTTAGCAAGTTGGATGCTCTCAGGTCCAAGATCTTCAGGCTGCACAAGGCCCGACGAGAACTGGTCTAGGCAGTGGGATAAAATTGTTCAGGCTTGGACAGGGAAACCACCAAGCCAGTTGTAGGCTAGCTAGACAACTAGCAGCTAGACTGCCAGAGACACTGTCCTCCGCCGACAGGCTCCATTGCATCCTCCGTGGCATTGCAGCAAATGGCACATGCAGTGGTGCATGACGCCCGTGGCATGGAGGACCAGGGCGGATAATCTGAAGATGAAGGGCCCACGTGCAGCTCTGCCTTCGCAGATCTACCGTGCTTTGACAAGAAATTTCGTTTCATCCGGCGGGATTTGTCTGCTGAACCCTGCAGATCGAGGTCGCAGATTTGACCCATATTATAGCGCCTGCTCCAGAGGTATACGCAACTGGGAACCGCTAAAACTATATAGAGCGAAACTGACCTGAGCCTAGGAACCCCAAGCCCTATAGCTAAATGAACCCTGGAAATATGAGACCTCTGAGGCCTATGCCTTCCAACGCTACCCCTTCCTCAGATGCCAGGACTTGTTGGAGAAGTCACGGGAGGTCTTCTACGACTTGACATCCATGTTGCAGCCGGGGTCTTGGTCTACATGGCCTGTCGTATATCCTAGGGCTTGGGCGCCTAGGACAGACGAGGGCCCCAGCGAACCAACTACAATTGTCTGAAAAGCTATTTATCACATATGTTATCAGTGTTTTCGGGGTTGGGGGTGGGTTTCTGAGCGATGTTCTTCTACTGCAGGATCTCCGCTGCATGCTCAGGGACTTGAGCGTGGCTCCAAGTGTAACTATATAGTCTCAGTGAGGCGGGGAGGCCGTACAGTGGGCAGATACAATGTTAATTTCCTAAACCCCTAAACCCTAAACCAGCCTTGCCTGCGCTTGCGAGTGTGAGAGTCGAAAACCCCAAAGCCCCTAAACCCTAAACCCGAGCTTCACGCCTGCCTTTTGTGTTTTGCTCACCGGCCTGGCACGAAAGCACCGAAGGTCGAAACGGAAGCCGCGACCTCGCCCCCGCTCCCGTTCCAAAAACACAAGGACCCGAAGCCCAAAAAAATGCCCGTTCTTGGTACCAGGATCGCCTTGGCTCATCTCAACCCCTCGGAGCAGCAAGCGCTGGAGCAGCTGCGAACTGTGGCTCGCCAACAGATCGCGAACCCGGAACCTGAGCTGTTGGGCCCACAAACCCCATGGCTACATGAAGCCTTTTCGCGCTATATAAATCTAAACCCCGAGCCCCTAAACCGCCTCCACTGCCTACACCTTTTGGAAGCCTCAATTCGACCAGGCTCTCGACAAAGACCTGGAGTCGCTAAATGCGGAGGCTCGCTATTTGGTCCTAGGAGGCCTCGTGCAACTTGGCAGAAAGGTTGTAGGGCTCTTAGAGAGAATTTCGGGCTGAGGGGATGTGTGATGTGTATAGAGTTTCAGCAGTGGTCTTAGGTGCTTTGTGCCCAGAATTGGTTTGTGGGATAAAAGACTTAGTTTTGCGGCATTGAAGGTGTAGGACGTTTGGAGCCGAAGGTCTTTTGATGATTGTAGTCTCGAGCATTGGGCTTAAGGCCTTTATGAGTTGAAGGTTTCCGCTTCTGGATGTAAGGCTTTCAAGCCGTTGAGATCTTCAACACTTTCTGGTTGTTCCGGAGGAAGCATGCAGGCAGTCAGAAAAAGGCTTCTCCAGCTCCGATCTATCACGAGTACGATAGCCCTATAAGGTCGAGAGGTTTTAGTTGGGCCCCTTTCGGGAGAGCTGTATGTTGACTTGGGGTCTGATCACATTCGGACCGATAGCAGGGCCCTCTGGTTTTGTGCAGGCTCCTATCTACCTCATAGAATACCTGTGCCGCTGCTTGTAGTGTTGTAGGACCATCCGAGGTCAGCAGGAAAGACCAGCCTGATCAATGCGATCTTACTCGAAGCGGTTGCGGGCGCCCGCGAGGAGAGCAGTTGTGGCGGCTCAGGGTGCGCAAGCTACACTGGTTGAGTCGGCTACAGTATCCGGCTTCCCCCCAAAAGGCTCCCTTGTGATTCTGGTTTGGTGAGGTTCGTTTGGTCTTTGCTGTTCGTGACATAGCACTCCGGAGTCGGCCTAAGGCTCGAAGGCGTTGTAAAAGAGGTCTTGATGGGGTGTTGAGGTCGGGCAGTTGCCTGAAATAAGCGAGGCGGCGGAAATGTCCATCCACGCACTGCGACCATCCGAGGTCTTCAGGTAGCATTTGCGGCTCTGAGGGCATCAGCAATAAACCAGCAGCAAAAGAAGCTAAAGCATGTTCATCCCAAGACTGCAGAGGAGCTAAAGGAGGACCGTGGGGGACGCTTGAACTTGATGCCCACGTCCTTCAACGAAAACACTCGCGCCCCGGCGGCAGAGCTGGGCTTCCCTGGCTGTTTTGCTTCGTGGCTACGAGGGTTTAGGGTTTAGAGTTTAGGGGTAGGGTTTAGGGCTTTGGGTTTAGGGTTTAAGGTTTCTGGCCGGGCGAGCTCAGTTCAAGCCTGTGGAAAAGGGTTTAGGGTTTTGACCGGAAGGGCTTCTTGGAATCATGCAATGTTTTTCCTTTCTAAGACCAGCAGCTTCTAGCACCTATGTCAAGGTGAGTTCCCAAGCAACTATACTTATGCTTATGTAGACAACTCCTCGGCGAAATACATCGCGAGGCATCGTCACAGAGCTGGAGTTAAGTCCTTCCTGCGCGGCCATCGAGATCCGCCTCATGGAGACTGTGCGGGAGACGGTGCAGGAGCAGCATGAATAATAATAATAATGATGATGGTGATGATAATAATGATAATAAGGGTCTGCAGTTGGTAGTGGTACTGTAGTAAACGTCCTGGTGCTCGCCGTACTGTAGGAGCCACAGGAGCCATAGCCGTAGCAGGTAGTTGTAGTCGGAATGGTAGTGGAGGAGCTGAAGCAGCAGCAGCAGCAGCAGCTTAGCTTTGGTTCTGGAAACCTCTAAAGCACATGTCCGGAACAGGTTGAGGTTTGAACTTTTTTGCACTTGCGGTTCTGCTTATAAACACGTTCGTAAGAAGCCCACAATGCCCTCGACACCACGTGAGTCAGAAACCGTCAGAATCTTTACTTTCAGCCACTTCTATGTAAGTGGGCAATTAAGCAGTTTATGGGTCCCGTTGTTATAATGGCCCGATTCATCATATTATAGCAACGCTATTTTATAATGGCTAATTACTCCGTTGAGGGGCGGCTGTGGAGCGACCACTTCATGCCCAATTAACTAATTAACATAATGACGACGCCAATACTAGGGGCCCGCATAAAAGTCGTACATGGCAATCATCGACAATCGCGGGCCAGGTCCCATTTAAGAGCACTGGGCCCCAACTTCCGCCCTGAACCCAAGACCTGAGCCCGGGAGGATCCAGAGCTAGCGCCCCTTCAGGAGGCCTTTGCTCCTTTCCGGGTTTCGGGCTTTTCCAGCTGCCTCGTTTGATCTTCGGCACTCGATCCGGAACCCGGTGCTTGAACTGACGCATTCGGAGGTGATCGTCGTCCATCAGCTGAAGCACGAACTCATGCCTTGTCAACCCTTTTCTCCCTCCGGCATTGTCATTGCAGGTCGGCGAGGAGATCCGCCCGAATGCTGTGCGGAATTTCAAGCTCTTGCATGGATATCCGGCTTCGTGGCGGCAGCAAAGTTGGTACGGAAAGTAGAAGCACAGGTCATCACTCCCGCAGACCACAACATGTTGCCACAAACGGAGAGGTCGCATGAACTCTTATGAAATTTCGAAACCCGAAGGTCACTCCCAAGCTCTTCATCTGCTCTCTCACAGCCACCCCTGCAACCTTATCATCCTGACAGAAGGCTCCCCGCCCTGGAAGGTAGTTCTCTCTGGATCTCGTCCGCTGCGGCGATTGTTGCTCGGCTTTCGAGTGAAGCTGGCTTGTTTCGTTTGACTTGACGACCCCTGCGTGGGCGCTGTTGCTACTCAAGTTGCATGCCAGCGTCAGTAACACACTAGTCACTAGTCTGTCTATTCTTGTTGGCTCTGATCTTGTCCTGGCTCTTGCACTTTGCAATGTTTCTGCTGGTGCCTGGCAACCGTGTTCCGTTCTTGCTTTCCCTCCTGGCTTTGAGGTCCACCCAACGGCCACCCTAAATTCACCCCCACAGGCGCCAGGTCTGCCCCAAGGCCCTGCAACCCCTTCTCGAATCGTATGGCCCGATGCCAGCATGCACCACTCCCAGATCTGAAGGCAGAAGCACCTCCAGGAGCTTTGCGCAGCGCAGGAACGGCTTGGTTTAGGGATGATACCCATCGCATAGGTTAGTTGACCACCTTCGAATATGTTGCGTATCACTTTTCTGAGTTCTGGCAGCCCCTGCAATTCCATCCAGCGTCCAGATAATATCCGTGCAGGTTCCGGCAGGTTCCCATCGGCGCCTTCATGTGCGGCGGCTCAGCAAAATGCATAGGCTTAAGGGCTGTTTTTTGCGTTACGTTTTGTGGGTATGGGGCTTGGTGGTAAGATGTAGATGCTATATTATACACCTAACTCATTGCAGGAATCAGTATTAGCTAACTAGTTAACTCTATATATACAGATATATATATATATATATGTACATATATATATATAAGACCCACATAATGTAAGTCAGATGTTGGCTTCGGAGCTCAGTCTGCCGGATTTGTTCGGTTGCTCTCTAAACCGAGTCTGCACTGAATCTTCAGATGCCCACAGAACCTGCACACACAGGAAACAGAATCATGTCGCTACTTTGCCGGTCTTCCCGCAAGGGCCTCAAGCATATGATGGAAAGCACCCGCTGTAGGGGCCTAAACCCTAAGCCAAGCTCCTGAACCCCTATACAGTACCCTTCGCTTCGCGCCCAGGCTGCCCTCGCAAAACCTGGAGCATGCGCTCTCGATCATCGACACTCCCGGCCTGGACAGTCCATCGGTCCCCTGGCAGCGGAAGGGCTCAGGATTTCGGTCTCTTGAGTGAATCTCTACTAGTCGAAGAAAGATTGTTATGATCATATCTGTTCGAGGGTGAAAAGCGATTCAAGAACCCACACTGTAAGCCCAAAGCTTGTAAGTTGGATGCAGCGTGACCTTGTGTTCTACAGAGTATGTATAGTATGGTAACTGCGTAGTAGTATCGCAGGGTATGCAGTCAGAGGTTCGTTCGTACACAGGATACAAAAAAGACATTTTTTCATCCTGAGAACGTAGCGTCCATCCACGGAGCCGAGGTATGGAGGCAAGTCTCCGACGTGGTTCAGTCGAAGGTGCTGTGGCCGTAGAATGGTCGCTAGGATGGTGTCGTAGGGGATGTTAACTTAACCTAGGCTCGGAATAGCGAGGAATGGTATCCCCTCATAGTGCCCCTTTACTGATGCTATATGATATTAAGGGGATTAAGGGGGTCTAAGTGCCCAATCCTTGGGTTAAGAGTCCGGTAACTAAAACCCCACCCATGTTGTCGAAGTGTTGGGGATCTCGCTTCGAGGAATTAGAGGGTTCGGGGTTTAGGATCGCGCATACAGGATCCCCCCCATCTTTGGTGTTTGCACATTTCTGATTGCGGAATGCAGCCCAACAGCCGATTGAAGTAGCAGACCAGCGACGCCGTGATTCGCCCCTGAAAGACCGAATAGCTCAGAAGAGCTGCATCGGTCGAGTCGCGAGAGTCCAGAAGGCAAATACGCTAACTGTTGAACTTCTATGTGTGAAGTTCAGGCTCAGACTCTAGCAGCTCCGACAAAAGGACAGAACTTGTGTCCCAGCAAGCTGCAGCCCGGTAGACTCGGACCCTGAGAAGCACAAGTATCCGAACCCTAACCCTGAGGCCTTCCTAAACGCCAAACGTAGCCGTCCATTCTCCGAAAAGCAACCTTACACCTTAAACCCAATCACTAAACCCACGACCCTAAACCCTAGGGAAAAACCCGATACCAAGGCTTTCCTTTTCCTTTGGGTGGCCTCCTTGGACTCTGCGTCGGCCTTCGGGCTGCAGGGCCATCACCTCTTGGAGCTCCACAGGCGCCGACGCCTTGCTGGGCTGGCCCAAACCTTTTTTCAGCCCGGAATCTAGCGGTTTAGAGGGTCCTAAACCTCTAGAGACTCTAGGGTCAAGGATCTACCCGCAGACAATAGTCATCACGGAGTCCTTGCTATTATTAGCCTAGCAGCCGCAGTAGGGGTACTGGTGAAGAGAAGATTTGGATGTGGGATCGATGGCTTCGGGCATAGTAAAGCGGTCTGAATAATTTGCAAAAGTATTCCCCCTCCCCCAGCCCGATAGGATAGTTCGTCCTATTCTGAAGCGTTTAACCTTTCAATCCTTGGGTGTTATTGAAGTGCGTTCAAGAAGCAGCATGATGGGGCACTCGGCATTACTGCCTACCCTTGCCATTTGAAGTCGAGGCTGAAGCCATCCCTGAACCCTAAGCCAGCGTCCGAGTTGCAAGAGTCCAAACCCTAAACCATGGGTCGTTCAAAGAACCCTAAACGATGTGTCTCAGCCGCTCTACAGATTTTGCCCGGACAAGCATCTTAGGCCTTAATCCCCGAAGCTGCAAGTAATAAAAGGGCCTTAAGGGCCTTAAGCATTTATCGTATTCCTTTTAGGCTTCCCGAATGGAATTGTAGTATATATATATATAATAATATAATATAATAT
>CAJNJA010016298.1:0-31677 GCA_905231915.1 Symbiodinium necroappetens | reverse complement strand
CCCACGACTGGGCCCGGTCCCGGAACCTTCATAAGGGGAGGGGGCCCCCAAGCAGGGGGCCTGCTGGGAGTCTCCTGCCTGACTGCCCTCCTTGCCCTGCCCTCACTGCCCTGCCCTTACCTTGCCCTTGCTGCAGGAACGAATTTGAAAGAAAGAAGAAAGCCATAGAAAAAAGTTTAGAGCTAAACCCTAAACGGAATAGGTTTGGGTGGTTTGGCCGCCTCAGACGGCGTGGGGTGGGAGAAAAAAAAAAGGAAGAGTCGTCGACATTCAGGCTCCAGCAACGAATCGTGAAATCACGATACACTCGAAATTGCACTGTCGCTAGATACATCCGCCTACGCACCATTCTACAGCAAACCCTCGACCCTACACCCTAAGCCCCCTAAGCCCTAAACCTTAAGCCCCTAACCCTAAACATTAATCCGTGCGAATCTTCGATGATATGTCAAGCGCTAAGCTCCAGGCTCTACAGGATCCTAAGGCCTCTGTTGTAGGGGGCACTGGACGGGCTACTATGAGGGTTTCTATAAGGTTACCATAAGGAGGGTTTTTGTATATAAGGGTTATCGTACCAGAAGGGCTATTACAAAGTGCTCAGAGTTATCACAAGAGTTATGAAAGGTTCTCGAGGTTTTAAAGGTTGAACCACCGCTCATGCCTTTTCTGCCGTGCTGCATTTCAGGAGCTGGCTACGCCAAAACTGTACAATCAGTTTTGGGTTCAGAGTGTAGGAGGTACAACGTTTCAGGAACGTAAATGAACGTAGACTTGCCTAAATAACGGTGCCGCAATCTGCGGGTGCAGGATTGGACACTGCGCCAGTTCAATACCGATTGACAGCAATGATCACACATCTTGGTCACAGCCCGAAGTCTGGACATTAAGTCGCCACCCTGATTCAGGAGTCTGGATACTGGTTATTGACGATGGATGCAGGGCTGTACAGAAGGGTGCGCTTGAACACAAACATGTTACCAATGCTTCTATGCTCGCTTATGAACGGAATTCACGCTGACATTCTCTAGCCTGTTTTGCTTTAAAGGCCCTCAGGTACGGAAACAGGCATGGTGTTGAGACAGCTTTGTGCTGTGCTCCACGAGCGCCGGGGTTCAACCCTGCTCCTCAAACCCGCCGCCAGGTGGTCTCGAGACTGCTGCGTGCAAAGCTGCAACGAGCTACAGCTACTGCTCCTCTGCTGCTAGTGCTACTGCTATTACGACGACGACTACTACTGCTGCTCCTGCAGTCACTACTCCTGTTGTTATTACTCCTGCTACTAGCACCAGTGCCCATGCCATTCACAGCTGTTTCAACTTCTATTGCACCTTACGAAGGACACAGCTGGAGAGGAGAAGGCAATTCTCAAAATTTTGCCACCTAAGCGCTGTCCTTGTCACACAAATGAATATCAGGCGGCCTCATATGCCCTAAAAGCTCTAAACGCAATCAAGTCCCAGACCTTTGACTCCAGAATTTCGACTTCAGGACCACCCTGTACTTCATGGCAAGCAACAGGCCAGCCGTTGCTTCGGGTAGGGATGAGTATGGGCCGGGCTTTCAGGTTTTGGGATCTATCGCAGGTTCGAAAGACTTGATGATTGTTGCTTGCATTCTCTATCTACTATGCTCGGATGGCATGAGGATAGCGACTTTCTAGCTTTCTGGCTTTGACGAAGCCGAGCATTTCTTCTTCCAGGACAGATCACCAGCCTCCCCATTTCACCTCTTGAGCCATCGCTCACGAGACATGGACCACAATCGAGAGGAAGTGGAGAGTAAACACCTCCGGGTTTCTGGTTGCTTTCAGGGCTGTGCACCCCTGCTGGGCAATATTTCCTAGGACTTCCCACGGATATGAGCTCAGCACAAGGAATTCAAAGACTCATAAAAACCCTAAGCCCTAAACCCCTAAATTCCCCATAATCGTCGTTGCGAACTTGGAACTGAAGCCCTGAGCCCGACTTTGAGAGTGTAGGTTTTTTTTGGGTTCAGGGGGCTAGGATTTTGGGTCGAGGGTTCAGGGTTCAGGGTTTAGGGATTTGGGTTTAGGGTTTAGCGTTCGAGGTTACGCCTCTGTGAATGACTCCGACAGGCTTTACCGCATGCCTGCCGGCGACCTGACCGGCGCTGTGGGCATCAGCCTCGAAGGCAGACCCTCTATACTCTTCTTTACCCTGAGCACTAGATGGGCTTAATAAACTGGGAGGATCAGCAGACTCAGTAAGTAAGGTTTTAAGTACCTTAGTAGGAGTATTAGAAGATACTTTGAGGATCAGCGGACTTGGTAGGTAAGGTTTTAAGTACCTTAATGGGAGTATAGACAATTATCATCAATAGTGTATGGTTGCCTTATTTTTTAACCCAAGCTACTAAGCCCCATGATCCTTTGAGTAGAAGCCCTCAACAACTACCACTGTTATTCCTCAGGGTTCCGCATTATGTATTTCAGAAACACAACTTTAATTATGCAGGCCTTTATCTTAGCCCGCAGGGTTTTGTGCACCGGACTTGAGTGCAGCCCTAACTTTCGTCAGAACCGAAACCAGAAAGATCCGAAGCTGCACGTCTTCTGTGCACATCCCGCAAGAGCCCGAAGCCACACACATCTGAACAACTGTGTCCCCCCTAGGATCACAATCTGGCTGTGCCACTATATGTCCAAAACCCTGTTGTTTGCGCCTACCCGTTAGGGGAATCCTTACAGGAGTCCCAGTCTGCGTCAAGCTACCAAAGCCTAAACCCTAAACCCTAAATAGCTCGGAGGCAAGGGCGGCGGCTTCTTTCAAGACCTCTACGTTGAGAACAGCACGTCTCTGCTCTACTTCAAGGCCGCTTGAAATTGCTAGAAGAATGGTTGGCAGCCCCCGAGCCCTGAGGGTTCCGTTTAGCAAAAGAAATATGACATACACCAGGAGCCCGATTCGAGCTGTTAAGGCTTTTGGGATTGAAACCCCAAAACCCTCAAATCCCTGAACCCCTTCACCCCGAGACCCTCCGCTCCCAAACCCCCTACACCCTAAGCTCCAGACCCAAAACCCCTAATGACTCAGAAGGAGGTCGCGCTTGAGGTTGCAAGATCCGGGATTCAGGTAGTTCTCTAGCTTAGGATGCCTCTGTAGCTCCCCAAAGTAGTACGGCGGCCTCATTAAAGGACCCTCGACCCTAGTTTAGGCTAACGCTGATGCCATGGCGGCGCAGGTAAGTAAACGGACGATCCACACTGTCTTGTGCCAGAACCTGGTGGGAACCAGTAAACGGCACTTATCGGAACGCTTGTAGGAATCCTGCAGCGAGCTTTGTTTTTTATGGAGCCTTTAACCCTAAACCTTTATTTCCCTAAACCCTTAACCTTAAACCCTTATCCCGGGAGCCCATCCAGCAGCAGGCCCGGCTGGATTGCCGGAGCCCGAGCAGACGTTTCGATTCTTCGGGGCTCGGGGTTTAGGGCCCGAGGGGTAATACAGGGGCCCAAATATAATTAGAATGGGTGGGGTTAAAAAAAAAAATTATAGTAAGGAGCCCCCAACACAATATTCTAATTATTAAGACCCCTGCATTAGGGGACTTTTGGGGCTCTAGTTTTATTTGAGAGCGTAGGGTTTAGGGTTTGGAGTGCTTCAGGGGTTCCTAAACGTTTTGAAGTTCTTATGTTTTCAGCGCTCATCCGATTCCTCGTCATGGCTGCTTGAGAGTAGAGTTTCCTGTCGGTACCCCTTCAAGCAGTCCTTCGCATTGGAATTATTGGAATGAATTATAGTACGAACGGGGTGTCCAACGTTACGACCGCAATGCAACCTTGAAGGATCTTGAGTCCTAGTGACGAGGGTCATAAAGTCATAAACAGGGCAACCATAGTTGTGCTTGCGTAGAACCGCACTTGCGGTACTTCTAACCTTACTTACTATGTCCGATGGTCCTCCAAGTAGATACGAAGTCCCATGATCCTCCAAGTAGACATCCTGAGGCACGGCCACCTGCGCCGGCAGCCAAGCTGCCCACACTTCTGTGCTGTCTATCTTCACGCTCGATGCCACCCAGCTCCGGGATCAGGGTTTAAGGCTTAGGGGTTAGGGAGTTGAGATTTTTGTAATGGGTTGGGCTTTGATGTTCGTTTGTTAGTGTCAGGGGTTTGATTATGGGAGCCTGAGAGGTTTCCAACGGGTTTGTTAAGGGTCTTTTTGCACAAGGTATGTGGAGCTTTGCACGGGTGCTGTAAGGGTTATCTAAAGTTTTCAAGTTTTTGTTGGGTGTTTGGTGCTTGCGTAAGGGCTCATGGGACTTAGTAACCAGGGCTATATGCAAGGTAACTATCCGTATAATTACTTGTAAGCCCAATTAAGGTATTTCTCACCTTACATCCCAGTCCACCAAACTATATACATAGAACCCCCGCCATAGAGCCCTTTCGAGCCCTACTTGCTAAGTCCTATGAACCTCCGAGCAGGTTGCGCGCTCGGCACTGCGAGCCTAGTCGGTTGGAGAGTTGAACTAGGTGATACTTCGGGAAACGTTGTAGGGTTTAGGGTTTAGGGTTTTGTAGTTTCCCCTATGGTCCAAAATCCGTTCAGAACGACCTTCGTGGGCAATTGCGATTTCTTCGTCGGCAATGGCGATGTCTTCGCCGGCAATGGTCAAAACACCCGAAATCGCCTTTGTCGACAAACGGTTCGGGGTCAGCCACCAGGGACCGACTGCACTCGAGACTTCTGTTTTAAGAACTATCGGCTTATGCAGGCTTTACCGTTTTGGGCTTATGGAGCTAGTTAGCATTTCGGAGGCAGCATGCCTGACGCGGACGGTGGGGGTTTTGTGCAACATTCGCGTTTGCAATCCCTAAACCCTAGTTCCTAAACCGGGTTTACGTGCTAAGCCGCGAAGCCTGAAACCTGAGCCCATCCTAGACTCGAAGCACGTTACCCCCTCCCTACAATGCCAAACCCTAAACTGTCGAGAGTGCCGCTGACCATTTGCATGGGCGCTCGAGGCTCCGACCGAGGCCCGCAGCCGAGCGTCTCGACAGGACGGTGAGGTAGGGTAAAGCTTCACTGCCGTTCGGCAGTAAAGACGGCCCCAAACCCTTTACTATATATTTTTTGGGTTTGGGCTGGGTGGGGGTGAGTGGTACCTTCTACGGCCCCAGGCTGATTCCAGAAAACCGCTTGGAGCTACCAGATTCGGACTGGCGGCCGGTCCTCGAGGAGGATTTCTGGGACCTCGCCCATCCTAGAGGGCGACCCCTCTCCTGGGCCGGTCTGGTGCGGGGTAATATCAGGAGGTCTGGGCAAACTCCAGAGCCGTCCGGTTTTTTGGTGCCGACTTTCCCGATTGGTGGTTACACTTCGAGCGACCGTTACTTTTCAACCCTTGCTTCTCGTCGAGCGGCCGGCACAGGCCGCGAGGACCCACAAAATGTCGTTTAGGTGTCGAGCTGCGAACGGAAGCAAAGAGCAAGAAAGCCTCCCTAAACCCTAATTGAGACAAGTTGGGGTGGTTGGGGCGGGACTGCATGCTGACGCAAGCGCGCGATAAGTGGATGCGACCCTATATTCCTAAAGTGAAATCTGCACCCACCCGCGCGCACGCTGAATACACCTCAAACCCTAAACACTTCTGCCCTTTAGAAACCAACAAACCCTAGAACCGCAAGGCCCCACCTAAGCGCTGAAACCCACAAAACCCTAAACCCTAAAACCGTAAATTCCTTCAGTCCCTGAAGAAATCTCCACTACAAGGAGACGGCCGGAAACCCCACCATCACCGACCTACGAGGTACGCTTCTTGGGTTTAGGGCTTATGAGTTAGGAACCTTAAACCCTAAAACCGAGCTCTTAGGGTTCGGTTCTAGGCTTTTCAGGTTACAGGGTTCCTTTAAGGGTTCTGCAAGGGTCGTATGAGGGTTCTCCAGGATTCTAGAACTGTCTTCTCGGGGTTCTGTGCGGATTCACTGTTCAGGGTTTATGGGGGATGGGTTCAGGGTAGGTTACTACGAGGGTTACTGTTTGCTACAGGAGCTACTACGGGGGCTGCTGCAATCCCGAAGGCTTAAACTCTAAGTTAGTTTAAGGGCTAGCGTGAGGGGTTGCTTTTTGGTAGTCGCAGGGTTCAGATGTGAGATCTTAAGTCCTAAACTCTCAACCCTCAATTCTAACCCTTAAACCCTAAACCCTCAACCCTCAATCCTACCCCTTAAACCCTAAACCCCTCACCCTTAATCCTAACCCTTAAACCCTAAACCCTCAACCCTTATTCGTAAAGCCCTGAACCTTAAACTGAACACGAAGCCATACCCTAAAGCTTCGGAAAGCCCCTTTGATAGAGGGGTCGGGCTGATCACTACATTGCGAATTCTGTTGCTTTCGAGCCCCTACACTGGACAGGGCCTTCGAACAACCCAAGCTCAAAATGCCAACAGCATCCAACAGCTAAACAGAAACCCTACACATCTTATTGTTGAGCACGTGCACAGTCCCACACCAGTTGTCCAAACGACAGCTGCAGAAAGCCGCCTGGATTTGCCAGGCGACACCTGCGTGCTATGGGCGGCGCAGGTCACTTGCCCCCTCGGCGGCGGTTCTAACGTCATCCCAGGACATGGCTTGAGAAGTGTTCCAGTTATGGGTTTTTATTAGAGTTTAGCGCGATTGCCCTTTTTGGTTTGAGGGTTTCGGGTGTAGGATTCCGAGTGATCTCAAAGCCCCTCAACAAGGACCGTACTTCAATCACATGAAGGATCGCTCGAACATATCCTGTGGAGTCTCTCGGAAGGGTTCTTGCAGGGGGCTTCTCGCAGCGAAGGGTTTTCTTTGCAGTGGGTCCTGTTTTTTGCGCAGAAAGCCCAGCAACCTCCTCAGGAATATTCCTTGAATCATGCAGCCGTCTACCATTTGACGGAGGTTTTGCAAGGGTCTACCAGGGTTGCGGGTTTATACCTGGCTTGTCTTTGGAGGTTTACAAGACTTGCATTGTGATCGTCAAAGGGGGTATGCTAGTTCTGGGTGGTTTGTTCGTTACATCGGGCTTTAGTAGGTGTTTATCAAAAGTCCATAGGGTGCCATGGAGGCTTAGTGTGAGCTATTCCGTTACAATCCCAGCGCCCGTGGAGCATCAAGCAGTTAAGGTGTACTACGCACTGAAGCTGATCGCCATCACGCCTAGGGGTTTGAGGCTCTACTTTCGTGTTTAGATGTGTTAAGAGCTTCATTACGATGTATCCCATCCGGTACCTTTGACCTTAGTTGGGTTACTAAACCCTAAACCGTAAACCCTACTTGTGTTATGACTTCAGTTGTGGAGCTAGGATAGTACTCGGAGACTCCAAAAGCCTACGCTGACCAGTATGTAGTGGGATCTGTAAGATAGTTTCAGGAGTATATTTCCGGAGTATTCCGTAACTGGGTAGACTGAGTAGGTACTAATGCTATGCCTCGGATTTCTTGATTAGAAGTATACTATTATGTAGCACAAAAACCCTAACCCTAAACCCAGTCCTCTGACCGGCCGCCCCCCACCACCGCAAACCCAGGGTTGAGGGCCCCTGCGTGTGCTAGCGCTTAGGGTTTAGGGGTTTAGGGTTTAGGGTTTTGGGGCGTGGATCAGCTGACAGGTTAGCCATTGCTGGAGATCAGAACGACACACTCCTTCTGAACGATCGCAAAGAATGACAAATAAGTCTGAGGAATTTTGGTCTTATGGTTTCATACCTTTTCTTGAAAATGATGATATGCCTCGCCTACTCTTCCTTCAATGAGCGGCTCTATGAGCCACGGTAGCTGTATCAGCAGCAGTCTGCACAAGCAGCGATGGGGTTTAGGGGTTTAGGGTTTAGGGGTTTCAGGGTTTAGGGGTATCGAATTTAGCGATACGTGGTTCAGTATAATTGTAGTAGCAATAACATCCGTCGAGTCCCCATCTGACCAGTATACTATATTGCAAAATCCAACTGGTTGCAATGATGAACCAGCGGGGTTGGGGTAGTAGCAAGTAGTAGTTCTATCGGCAACAGTGGAAGTCGTGCAAGCAGACGAAAATCAGAAAAAAACAAAACAAAATCGGGGTATTTTGGGCGTGGCGATTTCTTGTGGCCTATTGCCTATCGAAATTGCTGAAGGTCTTGTGCCTCTAGCGCGGCTGGAACATCTTATTGCTACCTTTATTTGTGATCTTTTGTGGTAGGTTAGCATCAGGCGTGAGCATTTGGAACATCCAATCGCATCAAGTTGTTCCTGCTTTGCGGACACGACGTTGATGCTGTCGCACATGCTGCGTCTCGGGCGAATGGCATCAGTGCAGCGTATTGAGTGTTCTACGTCCGCTGATTCCGCGTTCAACCAGCGCAGAGTTTGGCATCTTGTGTGGCACGCCCAAAAGCTTCCAGGCCGAGGACTTGTTGAAGTAATTGCCATCTGTCATGACTGAGCGGGCCTCGTGGCGGAGCATTCCGTTCTGATTTTCTGCTTGCTCATTTCCGTGCTTGGCCGCAAGGCGGACGTTGCCGGCATGCTGAGCCGCCACTTCCAGGCGGCGTCGGATTAAGCCAGCAGCACGATGTCGTTGCGCACATGTCTCATGCAGCTGGATGTGAAGCCAGACGGAGGCGAGACTCTACAAATGACAGGACGTGATAGCAGACCAACGTGGGGTGAACTTTTGAAGCGGTTCTTCAAGGAGGACAGACGCAAGACAAGATGAACCGTGCATGACACCACTCACTTTCACGCACTTAGGTAGCGGAAGATAAGCTCCCCCGGCGGAGGCCCTGGCTGCAGAGGCACATCAATCTTAGGGTGACATGTGCGCGCACTGTGCGTGAGCTTAGACGACGCTGCCTAAGCGGTCCTTCTCCAGTGGAGCCCCACACCAGGTCTTCGGGCCGAAATGAGAAAAGGCAGCGGTCTCCGATGAGGACCTGCCCATCGAGACTGGGCCACCGCCAACGTGAAGGAGACTGTGCCCGCTCCGGAGTCATAACACGACAGCCTTGCTGGAAAGGACCGCAAAGCAATGCCGCCGTCTGACGACGAGGCACGCCTGCCGGCTGCGGTTCGGCACGGCAGCAAGAAAGCATCGTTCCTGTTTGCGACAGTCAGGGGCGCGTGCCAAAGAAGTCCTGGCTTAATTCAGAGCCGCAACGAACGAAGAAGTGTTGAGAAACTGAGGCATGGACATGCGGCGGGTGGCACGCGTGACTTCCAGCAGCCGCAAGGGCTATTCGACGCTGCCAGCGGCAAGCCCAGGCGGGGGTGAGAGCGCGTGGACTCGAAACAGATGAAGTAAAGTCGTAGTTCAAACTTGAAAAGGTATCGGCGAAGTTGAAGTCAAGCTCCCGCGCGCACGCAAGCCTGCATACCGTCGGGTTGCCAGGAGGGAGAACAATTCTGAGGAATGCTTATGTTAATTTTGGTGCCAAGATCTTCCGCTCATCCAGCACACCAACGAAGAGCTCTCGGAGGTCGATCTTCAAGCAGGCGGAATGGGAGGGACCGAGGAGAAGCCAGCTGCCAATACGTGCGGTCTTGTGCGAGCCACCGCAGGCTGCAGCGGGCTTGGATCTGCATTACCAAGCCGAGAGCAAGGGTGGTGCTCCCACACGCCCCGGCTTGCTTCCTAAGCAGCATGTGCAAGCCGAGGTGAAGCGCTGGGCAGGGTCGCGCGGGTTGCTGCAGCACGCGCCGACCATGCGAACCTAACCAGTTCTTCGGTCGCAGCGGCCAGCACACTGCTCCGCCGTGCTGGCGTCCCAGTTGTACTCAGCGGGACACGTGCCCGTGAAAGGTTACGGCTCTGATACGGAGGACTTCCTCCGGGCCATGTTGGCCGAGGGTCCCTTTCCCCCTCAAAATCGCTTCGCCAGCCTGATTGTCCTGACCAAAGACTTCGGCTGCGAAGTTCCGGAAGACTATCCTCTGCCGCCCCTCCCAAAACCGTGCCAATCCGTCAACAGGTGTGTGCCCGAGCGCGCTTTCAAGCACCGTGGCTGCAAGGGAGGGCCTCTATCGGGACGCCAGCCAAACACACTCCTGCATACATTCTCACAACTCGAGAGGAGACTTTAGGGTTTACGGTTTGGGGATGGTGCTTGTATTAGGGATTGGGTGTAGTTTTGAGGGTTCTTTCTCCGTCTGACAGCCTAAACCCTGTCAGAAACCTTCTGGTGGCGAGCAAGTTGCTATGTGCGCGCTTCCAGGAATTCCATCGCACCCCCTGCATTTTGGAGAACAGCACTGGGCAAAAACGGTCACTTGAGGCCAAATTGTGATGGACAGCAGGCACATGAACACGTGCGGAAGCTCAAAGCAAGTCGCAGGCCTTGCAGCGATGCGATGCATCTCACCGCTGTAGCGACCGTTGCGTGGAAAGGTAACCTGGTTCTTGGGGACAACTGGCAAGCTGCAAAGCTGGCCACATATGGATGCCTCAACTCGCTTTCCACGACAGTGTCAGCTGTTGTATGAGCTCGACCCAGAAGCTCAGCGCGTATGTCGTAGCGGTCGTAGCGACACCGTCTCTGCAATAGCCCGCCGTTCTGGGCCGTTCTTTTCGAGCGGTCCTACCAGGTGTTGAGCATAAAGCCCCTACACTGCTCCTTGGAAAGCCTTATAAAGCGCTTTGGAAACCTTACAAGAACCCTCTTGCAGTTCATAAAACCAAACAAAATCTCGTCAGACTCTAGGCTTCAAACCCCGAGCTTTCGCAGGACCCACCCGCACGGTTCTTTGGGGAATCATCTTTCTGGCGGCAGTGCCGATCCTTGGCAGAAGCTTACGCCCTACTACTTCCTGCAAGTGTATTTAAGCCCTGAGCCCGAAATCTCCGGGTGCAGGGCTTGAGAAGAAAAGCCGCGTGCTAACTCAGTCGACCGTAAAATTTACTGAGCTGAAGTCCCCGTTAACTTGACGCTCTAAACCTTCATTTCCGAGTCCTCCGAAGCGGCAATTGGAGTGCTGGCCACGCTTGCTCGACTATGTTTTCACTGCGCGTCCCGTAAGCAGGTGTCCCCACAACCTTGTTGAACCAAACCCTATACCGCAAGCACTTTACGCTTCTCGTGCATTGAAGCGGAGAACTCTACGACAACTTTGCGGAAGCCGCAGTAAGCTCCTGGGAGTTTGCATGGTTGAGACATTGTACAAGATTGCATACCTAGCATTCGTAATTAATATCCCTTTATAGTCCCTATGTAGTTTAATGATATCATATCGCAAATTCCCAACCTCGGTCCAGTTATGAAGGACCCTATACCACACCCGTTAAAGTCCGATGCAACCCCATCAGACCCCATAGCAGCCTTGTTCTGTCGTTTAAGCTTTGGAAGTTCAGAGTGTAAGGTTTTGTCAACAGTGGTACGAGCCACATGATTCCGAGTCCATGCTGCAGAACCCGAAAACAAACACCAATGCTGTTGTTTTGGGTTCCCTTTATAATGTCATGTTTTCATGAAAGCTCTTATGTTGCTGCAGATGTGCATGTCTTTCACGAGCCTTGCTCTGAAGCTCAGGATAAGCCCCAGTTGATGTAGGAGCCTGAATAGACACCAACATTATTCCTTACGATTTCGTACTCTATAAACCCAAACCTCTCCTAATGATCAAGGCATACACTACCGGAGCGCATTGCACGTCGAATGGGTCCCTGGGGCACAGGAGGGAATGCTGCTAACGCTCTATTTTTGTCGGGCTTCACCTAGCCCGGTGTACGGGTTTATGGCTAACATCTGGAACTTCGATATAAGAGGTTTAGGGATTAGGGTCTCCAATATTGAGATCCATAAATGACCCCTGGTGTTTAAGAAACTTCCATGTGTTACCAGTGCTTGATTGCAGCATCCGTACATACGCGAAAGCAAAATTAGGATGCTGATCCTCTCCGTCTACGCGCTGCTATGGAAGCAGATGTCGGCTGCCAAGCAACGAAGCAAACTAGAGATTCCAACGCCCCTGAATTCAGCAATGTATAGTGTTTTGATGGACTTTACATAGGACGGTGTACGAGGGCGCAAACGGGTTTTGAATCATATTCAGGACCACTTTCCTTTGCCGTTGAAGGTAAATTGCTTGGCTAATGGGTTGGTGGTATCGAGGTAACCTGCAACCCTAAACCCAGTATAAATGCCCTGAATCCTAAGTTTAACCTCTAAACTCTAAACCCACGAAGCCTTGAACCTTGGATCCTAAGCTGGCACGCCGAAACCCCAAACCCAAACTAGACCATAAGCATTCCCCGGGCATTAATTTCACGAAATCTTTCTGTTGCTATCCGATGCTTTCGGGGGCAGACTTGCTATTACACGAGGGAACTACCCCAGAGACTCCGAACCTCCTTTAGCATATGCAGGAACCCCTGTACTATACTGAAGCTATGCTCCTTCATTTCAAGCTCAAGTCCTTGCTCTTGAGCCCCAAGCCCAAAGCCTCTTACTGTATAAAGTCGTACTAGTATCAGAGCCCCTTATCTACCCCTCAACCGTGCTGTAATTGCTAAGGCCAGGACCGTACAATAAAACCTGACCCTGAGTACCCAAAAGCCTAAACCCTAAACCTTAAGATTTCAATTCGAAGCCCTAAACCCGAAGCCCTAAACTTTAAGCTAGACCCGAAGCTTTAAAAATTCTAAGGCCTTTCTAAGCTCTAAGCAAGGCCCGGCCTGGTCTTCAACATCTTCGGGGGCATTCAGGCCATAGCTGGAGCCTCAGGGGTGCGAGGCGTGGAGGGTTCCTTGTAGGCTTGGGGTGGGACTTCGTAGCTTAAAGGGGGTTCCTTGAAGGGCTTCGGAAAAGGGCTCCTGTTTGGGGCTCTGTAAGGGATCTATAGGGGTTTTAGGTTTCGAAGGATCATGGGACTTGGCAACTAGGGTCGTACATCAGGTAACTATAAGTAACTATACTTATACTTGCCTATAGGCCCGCTGAGGATGCTGATAACATTACTTGCTATGTCCCATGAGCCTCCAAGTAGGGTTCCTTAAAAGGTTCCGTAGAGGGATCTAGAAGACTTTCGGCTTTTTTGGGGTTTGGGGTTTGAGGTGTTGGAACTTTGGGATTAGGACTTCTTGAGGGGCTTTGGGGCTTTCGGTCTTAAGATTTGAGGGTTTTAGGGTTTTAGGGATTCGGGCTCAGGGCGGAGGTTTCGATTCCTCCTTGCAGGGATCCCGGGAGTTTGTAAGGCTTTCAACTGAGTTTAGGGTTTCGGGTTTATGCTGATCTTCGCGCTCATGAGGCGCGATTTTCCCCACGCGGTTGATCACCTCGAACCCCTCGGCCGCCTGAACATAGACGTCGCGGACCATGCACTTGTCCACGACTCTCCGCTCCTTGTTGATGATCTCGAGGTCGTGCTTCAACTCCTGCATGGACGTGGTGGCGAGGGTTGAGTAAGCTTCCATGCGATTTTTGTGGGGTTTCATGCCTTTTCGGTGGTGCATAGTGTCTTTTATCGAAGAGTCTAGCCGAGTCTAGCTACAGATGCTGATCCTCAGCTCATGAAACGTGCGTATTTAATTCTGTATCTTATGGGTTCGGCTTGTAGGGATTAGAATTTATGGTTTAGGGAGTTCGGGTTTTGTGGCGGTTCTACAAGGGCTTGAAAGTAGTTCCATGAGGGTTCTATGGTTGTGTCGGTAAGGGGTCTCGGGTTTAAGAGTTTAAGGAGTTCTGACGTAAGATTCAAGGATTTTGGGATTGAAACCCTAAACCCTAAACTTAAAACCTTTCACTTGGTGGGTTGTTAGGAAAGCATGACCTCGTGATCCTTAAACCTTCAGCGCTCGGGACCGGAAACGAAGATGAAGACTCTCGGAGGCAAGGGCCGAGGGATGGGTTTGGGCTGAGAAGACGCTTAACCCAAAGCCATAATCGGGGGTTTAGGGTTTTAGGGGTTTAGGGGTTTAGGGTTTAGGGTTTAGGGTTTTAGGGGTTTAGGGGTCTAGGGTTTAGGGGTTTTTAGGGTTTAGGGTTTAGGGGTTTTAGGGGTGTCGGGGGCCAGAATCCGATCTTGCATGTTCTTGGGGGGCATATTTTGCTTGCAACCGAGCCGTAGGAAGGTTACGCAGGAGTCCTCCCCTTTGTTTTCCTTCGCCCGATGTCATTTCGACGGCCCAGGAAAGGTCTCAGGGCTCTTATACCAGGTTCTTACGGGGTCTGGTGTTTTTGGCATGGGGCCACGGAAACCCTAAACCCTAAACCCTGAACCCGGAACCTCAAAAACCCTAAACCCTAAAAGCCCTAAACCCTGAACCCTAAACCCTGAACCCTGAACCCTGAACCACAAAAACCCTAAACCCTAAACCCCAAATCCTAGCCACTAGGGTAAGTTTTCAGAAAGTGGTGGTTTAGCGCCCTCTGTGGCCCCAAAGCGAGCCCCAAAAGCCGAAGCCCTCAACTCTAAACATTACTCCAAAGAATAGGGTTTAGGGTTTAAGGTTTAGGGTTTAGGTCTAGGGTTTACAAGGCAAACCCCAAAGGGATTCATGATTTTGAGACACACCCAAGGTTTGGGAAGCCTCAAAAGCATCTTCAACACTTGAGCATCACCATTCTAAGGAGCTGTACAGGGGCTTAGAAGTTTGGAAGTCCCAAGCCATCTTTCGTTGAACCTAATCTCGAAACCCGAAACCCTCAGCTCCCCAATTTTCTGGGGTGATTGTGGCCTGTATTGGCAGCGCCCTAAATCAGGGCCCTTTTGGAGTCCAACCACATCCCTAAACCCTGAACCCAAACCAAACCCTAAAATTGAGATCCGGATCATAAGGAGCATCACCTGATCTCACCGTTTTTTGGCTCCTTAGTCTGATTTCCTTATGTAAGTCCTTCAACAGGCACGTTAGCTGGGGTGACCCTGAACTTTGGACCCTAAACCCTAAACCCTGAAGCCTAGGATCCGAGACCTCGGATCCCAAATCTTCCAAGGCCATCATGGTGTACTTCCTCATCAACTATGACAGCACTCCCGAAGGAGGTGCGAAGAGACTTCAGGGGATCTCAGGTTTAGGGCGTAGAGGCTGCTTGGGTTAGGAATTTAGAGTTTGGGGTTTAGGAATTTCGAGTTTTTGGGGTTTAGGGTCCATGGGGCTTTAGGACTTTAGGCAAGTTCGGGATGCTTTGTCCTGGTTTAAGCGCAGTTTTGCAGCTCTCCGTTGCCGTCTGCTGTGCCAGAGTCATCGTCCTCCATTAACCCTCCCTAAACCCTAAACCCTAAAATACCTCTGTTGATGTGCTGCCGTGTTGCAAGGGTTGGGAGACCTAAACCCTAGACCCCAAACCCAAACCCCTAGACAGAAACCCTTCACCATATATTAGACCATGGTCCGTTGTCGGTTTCAGGCTTAAGGGTTTGAGCCCTTTTTTTTCAGGGTTGCCTATAGCACCCTTGTCGGACCCTTGTGGCACCCCCACTTGGAGGATCACGGGACTTAGCGCGGCAGATGATAAGTACCCTAGTTGGGGTTATATGCAGCTATACATATAGCTACCTTGTTTATAACCTCATTTACTAGGTCCCATGATCCCGCAAGTACAGAAACCCATCTAAGGCCTATATAGAACCCTGAGAGGAACCTGTGCGGTATGTTCGGGACTTCTTGCTTCGGGTATATCAACCGTTGGTTTGAGGGTTCAGGGGCTTGCGGTTTGGAATTTGGGGTTCGGCGTGGGGGTTACGTATGGGTTCCTTACACAGAAGGTAAAGCCGTAACCCAAAAGCCCCAAACCCCAAATCCGCAACCCCTGAATATATTACCAGCTCCCTGGACCGGCAGACCTCACGAAAAATTTCTAATCAAACACGGAAATTATCACTAAAGCCAAAGGTCTAAACCCACCATGCAGCCCTAAACCCTAAACCCCAAACTCTAGAATGTCTTGATGGGAACTTATGCCCCGCTTTCTTTGAGTGTTTCGTCGAGTGAATGTCAAGGTCGAACGAAGAGCATGCACGGTGGTCCGCAATAAAGCAGAGAAATGTGGTACACCAAGATACGGCTTTATTAAGACGGGAATCTTGCTCAGGAGTCCTTATCATGTTCAGCGTGTTACACTGCGGCAGCACATATTCTGAAACTCCCAATTCGTGTTTGTTTGGGTCACTGCGGCTTAATTGGGCATCTGCGATGTGGCATGCTTTGTTTCGTGGACGCGGTTGCAGGATCGCCGAGCATGCGCAGAGATCGGTATCGTCAGAAGTGCTACGTCTGATGCCACCAATGTGCGTAGAAGTATGAACAGCCGCAGTTCTCCTCGTCGTAAATACGGTTGGTATTAGGATGTGAACTACGTTGAACGATCTTGCGTGTTGTTGTCGCTGGGCAATGTTGTTACCGGGAGCATTACTGTAATTATAAACCACAGTTGGAAGTCTGCTGCGCAAACAACTGGAAGTTCATTTTCTGCAGCTCCTGCCGCACAGTCTAAGGAGCATGCCGCAAAAATTGAACAGAGGTCACACCTCTGGTTTGCCGGTGACCTCAATTCCATTATCAAACCTTGACATCACACATCCGAAAACTGCTCGGGGTCGAGGTCTCGCAGGCCCCAAAGTCATATCTTGATGGCCTCAAATTGCTGTCAGGTACCTCTGGACCGGCGGCGGTATACGGCGACCGCGACAAAGCAGCAGTGCGTGTTTCGGGTGCCATAGGGATTTGTGAACCCGTAGACAAGACAAGCTGAGGTCGATTTATCTGTAGGTTTCTGCAGTAAAGTGGAGCAGAAACCTAGTGGTTACAATCGTGGTTGCCATTGGCGCCGTGAGCAACATAAGACTTTGCTTCATTTGGACCTCTCATACACAATGACAACATACGGAGAGAGATGCAGCTATAGATACAGATATAGATAGAAATAGAGATAGAGATATAGAGACAGACGGACAGAGAGGCAGAGAGACAGGGAAACAGGGGGACAGACAGACAGATAGACAGATAGACAGAAGGACAGATAGGCAGATGCACAGATACACACATAGACAAACAGAGACAGACAGAAAGACAGACAGACAGACAGGCAGAGGGCAGGCAGGCAGACAGGCGGACAGACAGAAAGATAGACGTGTATATATTTATATGTATCTTATCTTTATCTTTATATTTAAAAGTATATGTATATGACATAAATTCTTGATACATTTCCTTGAGAGCTCAGGCGTGAAGGTCAGGGACAGTAGCACAGCCGGAAACAGGTCACAGGTACTTACTTCGTCATCCTGCCCCAAGCACTCTGCAGTGGATTTGCCAGCAAGAATTCCCAACTCATACACGAAGTTTATGCTTGCAGGCAAACTCAGTTGAGGGGTATATGATAGTCAAACCGATCTGGAATATGTACATGGCCAAATAACAGGTGCACCCTTCAAAACAGCGCTGAAATTCCCAACCTCAACACCGAAACCTGAATGTTTAGATTTATGTGAAGGCAGGATTCTATATTAGGTCTTCCCAAAATCCGCAGCAGTCCGTGTCCTTTTTTGCAAACATGGAGTCTTCCGGGTAGTAACACTTATCTGGTTGGGGCTTAGCAAGGGAGCATTCAGTATAAGATTTTCAAGGAGGTTCAGGGTTTAGCCTTTGCTCCAGGGTTGGGGGTTTTCTGGGTTAAAGGTGGAGGGGTCATTGGGCTTGAGTCCTCCATCTGCTGACTGCATGTTAAGTTCTCAGCATAAATCCTAAGTGCTACTCTGCCTACTTATACTGACAACAAAGGCTTCATGGATTTCATGAAGTGGTTCACGCTGATCTACACCTCCGTCCTTTGGAAGGTATCCCTGCTGATTTCGAAAGGTCAAACGTGAAAAAATCAGGGTTCAGGGTGCCTCGGGTCAGATTGTAGGCGCGGTTTTGGTTGTCGTAGAGCCAAAAGCTCCAAGACCCCTATGTTACGAACTATGCCTTAAGCAAAAACGGGTCCGTATTCATAAGCTAAGCCCTAAACCCTAATATTCCTTGATTCGGCGCGGTTGTAAGGTCTGGGGACGAGCCGCAAAGGTTAGGCGAAAGGGTTGATGGTTGAGGGTTTAGAATTTCGGAGCTGAGGGTTCAGGGTTTAGGGTTAAGGTGTTTTTTTAGGGGTTTAGGGTTTAGGGTTTAGGGTTTAGGGTGTTAAGAGTTTAGGGGTTTAGGGGTTAAGGTTTAGGGTGAGAGCCAAACCCTAGACCCTAAACACTCAACCCGAACCCTAAAGCCGAAACCCTAAACCCCGAAACCCTGAACCATGGATCCTGATGATTCGTTAGCTTGCGACTTGAGGCCAAGATGAGCGGAAGGTTCAGGGTTCGGGGTTTTAAGCTTTAGGCTTCAGGGGTGAGGCTGCTTAGGCTTCAGGGCCCTAAACCCTAAACCCTAAACCCTAAACCCTAAACCGTTTAATTTAGTGTTTAGCGCCTTTCTTCCCAAAACGCCCTGCTAGGAGGATCCCGCTGCTTCCTGACCTTGTTCTTGCGATCGGCTTAGGGGTTTAGGGCTTAATTCGGGTTCCTTTAAAAGGGATCTATAGGATCTATAGGGTTCCTTAAAAGGGTTCCTTAAAGGGGATCTATAGGGTTTATGGCTTAGGGTTTAGGATTTAGGGGTTTCGGGCTTAGGGCTTAGGGGTTCAGGGTTGAGGGGTTACATGGTTTACTATACCACAGTACAAACTTCACGACCCCAAACCAGCAATCGAGAAAGGAAGCGAGCCCGGCCCCGAACCCCCCAAGCCCTAAGCCCTAAGCCCTCAGATGAGCCCTAAACTCGAAACCCGAAAGAATCAAAGGAAGCGCAAAACCATAAACCCCTAGAGGGTTTAGGGTTTAGGGAGGAACCCTAAGCCCTAAACCCTAAACCCCAAGGAACCATCAGCGAGCTGGAGAGTGCTTCTGGATTTTTCGAGTGCGAGTGTTGGCCAACTTGAAACGTCTGACCACCTCTAGTTGCCTTGACCCTGCAGTGACCACTATTTTGGGGGTTCCTCGCCATAGCTATGTTGGACCATAAACTCAAGAAAAAACCCTAAACCCTAAACCCCTAAACCCTAAACCCCCAAAACCCTAAACCCCCAAAACCCTAAACCCTAAGAACCCTAAACCCCTAAACCCAAAACCCCAAGCCCACTTTGATCCTCGTGTTGGGCCCGAGCCCCGCGGAAGTCGGTACAGAGCTGCTCGAAGCTATCTTCCACGCCGCGAAGCACCTGAATGATCAGGGATCAGGGCAAAGGGCTTAGGGCTTTAGGGCTTTGGGGCTTAGGGTTCGGGGTTCGGGGTTGAGGGTTTAAGGGAAGGGATTGGGTAAAGGGCTTAGGGCTTTAGGGCTTTTAGGGTTTTAGGGTTCAGGGTTTGGGGTTCAAGGTTCAGAGCTTTAGGGTTTTGGGGTTTGCGGCTTTCGGGTTTAGGGTCCTAAACACTCAACCCCTGAACCCTCAACCATAACCTTAGGGTTTGGGCTTATCGAAATGCTAGAATAGGGTTTGGGGTTTGGGGTTTCGGGTTTAGGGTCGAGGGACTGGGGCTGTTGGGGGTAAACTACGAAGATTCTCAAGCCGCAAATCCCAATCCCAAACAGCCAAGACTTCTACAGCCAAGATTACATGAGTACTGTTGGTGATATAGCTCCTGCATTACCTTAAGGAGCCTAAACTATGGGAATTATGGTCTGTTCTTTACTATGGGTAATGATTTATATCATCAATCGTGGTTCTCTAACCGAGAGCCTTCTTAGGTCCGAAAAAGAGTACGGAACGCTATAAGAGGCCCCAAGTGACCCTAGTTCTAAGCTTAGGGCTCTTAGGGTTTGGGGTTTAGGGTTCAGGGCTTGTGGTTCAGAGTTTCCCAAAAAGAAGACAGGCCACTAGAACCTTGAATCAGCCCGGCTCTCGCTCTTAACCGCTTGACTTGACATCGCCAAAAGCCCCTAAACCCTAAACCCTACATGCAGCATTGGCACCGTCAGCATGCTTTCCATCTGCTCGTCTAGCCGCTTCACCGTCCTTGGGGCACGCAGCTGCAGAATATTGAAATATGCTATGTCAAGTAATATTGTGATAAACAAAATGTGCATATACATATATATATATATGTATATGTAGTAGTATATACACATATATATATATACATATTATTACGATCACAGTCTTTCATGACAGACACAATCCTCGCTATGCCTGGGGCTTCAAAGATCCGCAACGGTAGACCCTGAAACAATCGGCAGAATTCCGTGCAGCAGACGACTCAGCGACTTCGGCCCGAGGGCTGAATGCAGGGGCCATACCCAGACCCCCAGGAGGATCCAAAAAGTAGATCCCTTAAGGGGTTCCTAGAAAGTACCCTTTAGTAGTTAGGGTCCCAAATTAGGGGATCTACTTTTTAGATCCTTCCGGGGGTCTGGGTAATAATCAGATGAGTGGTTTAGGGGTATACTGTACTATACTTATAATACGAAACCAACAAAGGCCATAATAAAGAAGAGGGTTTTGGGGTATGTCCTACTATACTTGTAACAAGGAACCAACAGAGTAGTATTGGTAAATCTCTAGGATTCTGTATTAGCACAATCCCCACGGCACTGTGGGCCCGGCCGGGTGTTGGACTCCAGACTGCGTTGGATGACGCCTGTAAGGCAGCGCTTCACTTGTCTACATTTTGGTCGCAGCTGGCGCCTAACACACTCTGCCTTCTGCCCCTAAACCCTAAACCCTAAACCAGCTGTAGACTCTAAACACTCTACACTAGAGGACGTGAAGTCAAAGGCACAGAGTTTCGTTGAATGAGAGTGAAACGGAAAAACATGAGCAACAATTCCAAGTCCTGAGGCACCTTGGCCCTAAAGCCTGAATTGCATCAAACCACCAAAAAATGCCTCACAACCTTGGTTGTGCTAGGGCCCTCTCCCGCGCAACGCTGAGGGCTCCCCTCAACCCTAAACCCTAGACCCCTGAACCCCTAAACCCCTAAACCCTAAACCCTAAACCCCTAAACCCCTCAACCCCTAAGCCCCTACACCCCTAAACCCCTAAACCCCTAAACCCCTCAACCCCTAAACCCCTAAACCCTAAACCCGACGGAGCCGAGGCAGGGGCACTTCCCCTCGTTTTGGACCCCGAGGCCCTGAAGGAGATGAGGCCAATGTCCGGGGCTTTAGGGTGTTTTGGTTAGGAGTTAGGATTAGCGTTTTGGGGTTTGGGGTTTGGGGTTTAGGGTTTAGGTTTAGGGTTTAGGGTTTCGGGGTTGAGGGTTTGGGATTGAGGTGACAATTGGGGATATAGACCCTCTCAATAAGGTCCCTTTTTGTGAGCCAGAAGTAGGGTTAAGAAGGGTCCCCTTTACGAGGTCTCCCTAACACTACTTGAGAGCGGTTGGGGGGGGTTGAGGTTCGGGTGTAGGAGTTTAGCTTCGGGTTTAGATTTCTTGTGACTTCTTCGGGAGCGTCTCTGCTGTCAGTGGTCGGCAGGTTTTATGGTTTGGGGCTTAGGGTTGTCACAAGAGGCTGTTGCTTCGTGTTTAGGTTTCAGGGCTTAGGGTTTAGGGTTAAGGGTCGTCACAAGAGGCTGTTGAAGCGTCAACAAGGGCACGAAACCTGTCCATGACCCCCTAAACCCTAAACCCTGAACCCTAAACCCTAAACCGAGTGGTGGCAGCCGTATAGTCTGAGCCTTATCAGCTCTGATTGGTAGTCGTAGTAGAGTTGCTGCGATTCCGACTACGATTATGACTCAATCGTGACTATGATCGTTTGGCTACCAGATCTCATGCGGAATTTCTCGGGCTACGGCTGCACTCGTCTTTACTGTTGCTTCTTCTATTGCCACTAGAGTTTCTGTCACACGAAGTGCTTGAAACCATCAAGCCACATCTTAGACTTAATCCTTGAGCTCTCTGCGGAGATAAATGAAAAATACTCGCATTAAAACAGCTCTAAACCGAAACCGACAATCCTGACGCCAAAACCCTGCAAAAACCCTAAACCCTAAACCCTAAACCCCATACCTCCTCCCTTGTCAGGTCCAGCTGCTACACGCAACTGCAAACTATCGGTGCCAACAGGAAGTGGTAACAGTGGCAAAAATGTGTTGGTACTACGGTTGATGGACAAAATTCTGCATGACCCAAATATAGTATAGTACCATAAATCCCATAGTTTAGGTATATAAGGTCATGCAGGATTTTGTACTGCTACTGCATATCACACAAGCAAGGGTGAGACTTCTCATGGTGCCCAAAACTGGCAATGGTGATAATGGCAGCAATATAGGAGTTTCCGAAAACAGGGGGTGCCTTATTTTGGGCTTCTTATACTAGGGATCCTACTACTATTTAGGGTACTATAGTAGGGTCCCCTATTGTCGGACGCCCCCATATGTCTGCCCCGTGCGAGCAGCCTGCCGAAGTATTGCGAGGTACCTTGTGCCGGAAGGATTGTAGAAGTTTTATTTCGGCCCTGTCAGCTATCAGAAGCTGGGAATTGTTTGAGGGTATGGCTGAGATGGCTCACGTCGAGGCATGATGACGACAACGAACTTCAGCATACAGCATTACATGATGTAACGATGGATCTTCTGTTTGTATGCTTTAGCTGAAGGATGAAAACCGCAGGTATCGTCCTTGCATCTTGTAAGCATATCGTTACTTTTCGTACCTCTGCGATTGCTACTGGTACTGTTTGTTTCTGCTCCTTTGGCATGTAGGCTCATTGGGACTATAGTCATTGCTACATCTATGCCCGAACCCTCTGCTGATCGCCATTTCTTGGAGGGCGGCAAGAGAACAACTGGTGATGATCATACTGCCAAGCCAACAGCCACAATCATAGTCAGATCCTGGATTTGGGGGTTTCCGAGAATAGGGGACCCTAATATAGTACCCTAAATAGTAGGATCCTTATTATAGAGACCCCAAAATAAGGTACCCTAATTTTCGGAAAGTGCCATTTAGAGTTTAGGCTTCATGTCGGTGGGTTCAGGGTTTAGGGCTTAGGGCTTCGAACAATGAGTCTAAACCCTAAGCCCTAAACCCCAAGCCCTAAGCCCTAAACCCCAAGCCTTAAGCCCCAAGCCCTAAGCCCTAAGCCCTAGAGTTGAAGGCTCACTTGTTCGTCCTATCCACGTCCGCTTTCAGCTCAGCCAGGTCCATGTTTACACGGTGAACCTGCGCCGCTCAGACGACAGTCACGTTTTGAAATTACGCAAATACTTGGGGTTCATGGGTAGTTATAAGTAGGGCTACAAGTAGGATAGCTATAGTCATAACCCATACTAAAGAACTTGTAACTCCACTTGTAACTGCCCATGAACCTCCAAGTATTGAGGGCTGGCCAAAATATGAGGGGCTTCGGGTCGCTGCAGCAAAAAATCGCCCGAGCTCTCCACCTGCCGCTGCGCATAGTCCACAGAGCTATCCGTCTGTTGCAGGTGATCCTTGGCTGACTTCTGAGCCCCTAAACCCAAAACCCTAAAGTCCTAAGAGCCAACCAGAAAAACGCCAAGGATCCATCATGGGGCGCATCATGAGGACCTGGGCTCTCTTGGGGCTCGAAGTCTTTCTGAGCTGGGGTGCGTCAAGGGCCACTTCCCAGAGAACCCAATACCCATTAATTAAGGAATATATACCGTAAATCATAATATTAAGGCCCCTATAATCTAAGGTATATATTCCTTAATTAAGGTGTAGTGGGTTCTCTGGGTTCTTCATGTGTTCCAAGCCCGGGAGCCTTTCATGGGGGCGACAGGCCTATCGAAAATGGCTTAGGCTGGGCCCTGAGGTGGTCATGACAAACGCGAGCCCTGGGCGACCCCGCCTTAGGATTGAGGATTCGGGGGTCTAGGCCTTCCTTGCAGATTTGGACATGAAGTGATCGAACAGAAGACTGATGTGGGAGTTTCAGAAAGACAAGGAACCTCAATTGAAACTTCAAATGCTCGGAGCCGAGGAGCCGTGAGAATGGGAAAGAAACCTCCAAACAAACCTGCTGAAGCCCTACTGTATTGAACCCCAGTTGCTATTCGCCAAAGGCACCCTTCTCTGGAGTTTCTCAACCCCTGAGCCCTAAACTCCAAACGCCTAAAGCCTAAAACCCTGAACCCCTGAACCCAAAAACACCTTAACCCGCAAACCCTAAACCCTAAAATCCCTAAACCACCAGAGCTCTGAAGTCCGAATCCCCGCAAAACACAACCCTAAACAAAAAACAGCTCCGATACCCTAAACCCAGATCCTAAACCCTANNCCCCCCCCCCAAAAAAAAAAAGAAGACCAAAATCCTAAAATCCCTCATCCCTAAATCCTGAACCCCCCCCCCCACCCCTCCCAAAAAAACGGCCTTTTAAAAGCCGGCTTCGAAGCTCCGGGTCCCTCTGAGGCTCCTCGCCACCTGCTGCATCACGAAGTCGCTGATCCAGGCCAGGTCCCGCGACTGCAGATCCTGCCCAGGGTCTACCTTATGAGGGTTATTTGGGTTCCTATAAAAGGGCTCCTAAATTAGGGTGACTAGGGTTATTGGGGTTATTAAGGCCCAGGGTTTGGGGGTTTTGGGTTACTTGGGCTTAGGGTTTGGGGTTTAGGGTTTAGGGTTTGGGGTTTAGGGTTGTTGGGGCTTAGGGTTTTCGGGTTTGGGGTTTAGGGTTTTGCAGATCCTGCCCAGGGCACAACAGGGCTCCTCTTTAGGGTTTAGGGTTTGAGGGCTCCTATAGGGGATCGAATCAGGGATAAAGGGTCCAAAAAAGGGATCTAGTACGTGTACTACTGGGGTACTTTGGGTGATACTACCCAGTGTTTGGGGGTTTAGGGTTCTTGGGGCTTAGGGTTTCAGGGTTTAAAGTTTGGGGTTTGGGGTTTAGGGTTTAGGTTTTAGGGTTTACGGTTGTTGGGGCTTAGGGTTTGGGGTTTAGTTTTTGCAGATCCTGCCCAGGGTTTACCTATAACGCTCTGTACCTACAGTTTAGCAGCCATGAACCCTTAAGTAGTAGGTAGAACCCATAAAACTGTAGGTAATTAGAGTCCAGGTTGGGTTTAGGGTTATTAGGGTTCCTATAAAAGGGCTCCCAAATTAGAGTTGTTAGGGTTATTAGGGTTTGGGATGTAGGGTTATTAGGGTTATTAAGGCTTAGGGTTTGGGGTGATTAGGGCTTAAGGTTATTATGGTTTAGGGTTTGGGGTTTAGGGCTTAGGGTTCCTATACAAGGGCTCCTGTAAAGGACCTGAACGGGGATCTGATAAGCGATAAAGGGGTCTAATACGGGTACTATTGGGGTGTTTAGGGCCCAAAGGCGTTTAGGGTTTAGGGTTTGAGGGCTTTTATAGGGAATCGAAAAAGGGATAAATGATCTAATAAGGGATCTAGTACGGGTATTATTGGGATACTTTGGGTTTCCTTCCCACGGTTTCGGGGTTTAGGGATTAGGGTGTAGGGCTTCGGGTTTAGCGTTTCGGGATCCTGGGTTTAGGAGTTTAGGGTATCTTGTGCAGGATTTACTTTTGTGTTACTAAAATGTTTACCACAAGGGAACGGTAAGGGGTTGTTAAGGGTTGCTATAGGGGTTTAGGGTTTCAGGGCTCAGGGTGTTGTGTTGAGTGCTTAGGATTGCAGATCCTGTCCAGACTATGTCCCGAGTTGGTCTGAAGTTCGTGAGTTTGGCTGTGTTTTTTACAACAAAGCATAGAGTTTAGGGTTTAGGGCTTCAGCTCCGCACGAGATGTCTCTGCCTGTCGGCTTGCAGTAAAAGCAGAAGCCCCTCAGAAGCGTTCGTCGTCACAAACCATCGAAGGACAGAGGCTCGTTTCACTGTCCATCCACATCGTCCACTATCCCAAATCGGCCACTATCTTTCCCACCGTCTTCCGGACCCCCTCTTCACTGTTCATCTCGACTTCGACCGTGTTCACGTCTTGCAGGGTTTAGGGTTTCGGGCTCAGGGTTTAAACTTAGCATGTAGGCTTTGTGGTGAAGGGTTGATAGCTCTGAGCACCAGGCGAGCTGAGTAGATAGCTTCTTGTCTACAATGGGAGATAATAGGGCGGGGATCAAACTACGCACAGTGGAGCCATGTGGCCCAGAGCGTCTATGCTTCTTCAAGGGCCACTTTTTCTCGTGGTTCGCCGGGCTACGATGGAGCCAAGGCTCAAGGGGCCCCTCGCAAAGTGTACGGCAAAAGCCCTAAACCCTAAACCCTAAACCGATCCCTTCACCCGACCGGCGCCCGGCCTCTAGGGGCGCCATCCTGCAACGTCACCTAGGCACATGCCAGGAAGGCTTGAACGCCTGGGGCCTAGGGTCATTAGGGTTTAGGGTCATTATGGGTTTAGGGTTTAGGGTTTAGGGTCATTAGGGTTTAGGGTTTAGGGCTTAGGGTTTAGGGTTTAGGGTGGTAGCCTCGCAAATATCCTACACTGCCTATCCACTCACGGGTCTCTGTGACGCGGGCTTCCTACTTCTCGATTGGCTTCTTGCAACTCCTGCCTCGCGGGCGCCCGGCCTCCTACGGGGCAGGTACCACTACGGCCTCTCTTGGACCTAAAATCGAAGTAAGTCCTAAGCTCTAAACCCTAAACCCTAAACCCCAAACCCAAAACCCCAAACCCTAAACCCTAAACCCTACTTACCCATGACCCTAAACCCTAATGACCCTAAACCCCTAAACCCTAAACCCTAATGACCTGACCCTAAACCCCAAACCCAAAACCCTATAATGGCCCTAAACTCTAAACCCTAATGACCCTAAACCCTAGTAACCCTAAACCCCCTAAACCCTAAACCCCTCCCTCCCTCCTGCCGGGGGCCCCTGCTCAGGAGCTGAGAGGCCAAGGAGAGGGCCTCAGAGCTAGAGTTGCAAATGTACTGGAGATTTAGGGTTTAGGCGTTTAGGGTTTAGGGTTTAGGGTTTAGGGTTTAGGGTTTAGGGTTTAGGATGGATTAGACCTAGATTATGACTATAACTTTCTAGTACTAATTCTAGGTCATCCGGGCCTCAGAGCAGCCGGAAAAGTTGTACCTTTCTCGGGCTCCCCTTGTGGATCCTAGGTACAATTTCTTACAAGGTATGTAGAATTCCTCAAAGGGAGTAGTACCTAATTCCTCAAAAGCATGTATACTTCCTTTAAAAAAAAATCTATATGTCCATGAAAACAAGAGTTCCTTTTTTTTGGGGGGGCGGCCACCGGTAGGGTTTGAGGAGTCTCGCTTCCGGGAGTAGGGCTCTGCCCTAGGGTCGAGCAAGCGGGTCCTGAGCTCAAACATCGAGTCACGGAGCACCCTAAACTCTAACAGCCTAAGGATCCTATACAGTTTAGGGCCTAGGGTTAGCCTCTACACCCTAAACCCAAAACCCTAAAACATTCACTGAATTCTGCCAAGAGGCATGCCAGCATGTACTTGGCGGCTTTGGCCCTCTGAGCTACCACTGAAACACGGCCACGGCGGTCGATTCATGGACTGGTCTAGGGTTCAGGGTTTGGGGTTTCGAGTTCAGGGGTTTAGGGATTTATTTGGAGGTTCATGGGTAGCTATAAGTGGAGTTATACGTCCTTTAGTATGGGTTATAAGTTATGACGAGAGTAATCCTACATATAACCCTAATTATAACTGCCCATGAACCCATGAACCCCCAAGTAGGGAGCTCATGCCGGTTCAACCCACCATTTCTTCGGTTGGGAACTCAGACGACTTGCGGGTGGCCGCCGGGGTTCGCAAAAAACGTGTTATGGGAAGGAGTTCCACCCAAAGGTGCCCAGTCCAGTGCAGTGCATTACATACGTGCTTACATGCATTCAAGCATTCATATATGCATGCATACATGCATGCCTGCATACATATACACGTGTACATACACTTGCACAGGCATATGCACATGCACATGCGTGTACAAGTAAAGACAGACACACACGTGAAAGGTACGCACATACATACGAAATCACATAACTCACATACCTACATACTCACATAAACGCTTCCACACATATACACGTCTGTACATAAACTCAAAACACATACGAGTACATGTACTACACAGACTACATACGCATATACACACGCGCAAAGATCCAAGTTGACACATATACACATATGCATGTGTGCAAATGAGCTACACGTTGCACCGACACAGACACCTGTGTGTGCGCATGCATAAATGCCATAAATGCACATGAACACACATTAACTCCCTGAACCCTGAACCCTAAACTCAACACACACGTACGTAATGTGCACATGTTTGCCTGTGCACTCTGGGTTGGCTGTGGTAAATCAAAGGCGGCACTGACTGAGTGCGGTGCTCGTGGCGGGTTTTGGATTTAGGGCTTAGGGCAGGGACCTCCTACCCAAACACTCCCCTCATCGAGCATCGTCATGAAGGAGAAAAGCATCGAAACCTCTGATATGGAAGTCAACAGCAAAGTTTACAATCCGGAGATGAAGTTGGCTGCCAAATGCAGAATAGGAAATCATACATACTGCATATCTGTACAGATACACACATACGGACAAGTCTAGTATGGCAATCCAATGGGTCAAGAACACGTCGCCAAGTCAGTCTTTGCGATTCCGGGCCTTTCTTTGTGATCCCATCGGTGAAACGCGCGTGATGGCAACTTGTGAGGGCCAGAAGCAGCACGACGACATGTTGAGGAAACTAGATGTCAGAAAGCCAGAGCCAGGCACTTGAAGCCAAAAGTCATGCTGCTCTTATTGCTGCATTTTGTCGTCTCAATGCTGCTGGCTCTCAATCCTGGCAGCATGCTGCCGGTGAAGCAGGTAAGTTTCTCGAGCCCAGAATGGTGTCCCGTGTGCTTTGAAGGCTTTAGGTATTCTCTTTCAGACTGGGATATCAGCCACCTGCAATCAATGAGGTTCGCCCTTACCGTGACATCTAGACACTCTGTGGAAGCACCAAAAACCGCAGGACCGCACATGAAATCTGTAGAAACATGCTGTGTCATCCTCCTACTATACTGCTGCGACGACAACTACTAGGAAGACTACTATGACTGCGACTACGACTTACACTACTGCTATCCACTACCGCTGCCACTTCCACTTCTGTATCAAGTCGTCAACGACTCCAACTGCGATTCTTTGCCACAGCTCTTGGTGCTGTGAAGACTTCACACACACACACTATGACCACGCTTGTTACCGCGTGTACCAGTATGGTTGCTCGAGACCCCGGGCTCATGCTCAACAAGCTTCATAGAGATTTGCAAATGAATTCTCGCGACAAGGATCCGCTGAATGCTCATCTTCCTGTCATCTCACTCCTACAAGCAACACACTTTGAGACGAAATGTACTGCATTCACATTTTTGTTCAGGGGAAGTGTGCCTCAGGTCCTGCAGCTGGTTTCAGAACGGACCCAGCGGAATTGCATGACGCCCCCTGAACTCGGATTACCCAAACAACCCTAAACCCTAAACACAGCACTGCATCAAACACTCTGAATCGCAAGGCCCTCGACAAGTCCGAAGCCTGCTGGGTCTGGGTTTCCAGCCTTTGGGGTTTAGGCTCAGGGTTTGGGGTAGGGGTTCAATTAGGAGGGGTTTAGGGTTTAGGGTTTAAAGTCCTTAGGGCTATTAGGGTTTAGGGTTTAGGGTTATTGGGGTTTAGGGTTTAGGGTTTAGCCGGGGTTACGGTCTAGGGTTTAGGGTTTTGGTTCAGGGTTTAGGGTTTAACTAGGAAGCCAGCTTCCGTTCGTGTGAGGTAGCAAAGCAGCGAATCTGACACGAGTCTCGCAGCTTTGGCGCGGATTGGAGGGCCGATCTCGAAATTGAGGCTTCCCTGGCTCCCTGCGGAGTTTAGGGTTTAGGGTTTAGGGGAGTTCGGCGACTGCGGAATCTCTCAAGCTCTGATCACACGCGTTGGGGTTTGATTGGAACCGTCGGGCGGGTTGCAAAACCCAAGCCGCAAAACCGTTTTCCCGAAAATCAACCTAGGTCCTAAGCTCTACGTAAACTAAACCCTTCCAGTATCCCGTATCCTTACAGTATCTCTTGTGATATCCGGTATCCCAAATCGTAACCCTCAGAGGCCCGTAAACCCTATAAACCCTATAACCCTAAACCCTATAACCCTAAACCCAAAATCCTATAACCCTAAACCCTAAAACCCTCAACTCGATAAACCCTATAACCCTAAACCCTAAACCCTCTAACCCTAAACCCTAAATCTTCTAGGAACCCTTCGGCGTTGTAGTGGTTTTTTTTGGGCTTCCAGCCCGGCTCCGGAAAGCCTTGATTTCGGGGTCGGCCTCGTGGAATCCGCGTTCTGCGGCTCAAGGAAGAGTAATGTAGGGGCCCTAATCATTAGGGTTCAGGGTTTTAGGGCTTAGGGTTTTGGGTTTATAGGGTTTAGGGTGTAGGATTTATAGGGCTTGTAGGGTTTATAAGGTTTATAGGGTTTAGGATTTAGGTTTATAGGGTTTAGGGTTACACTAGGGGTTTTTTGTGGTTTTCGGACTTACTCGGGATTTCAGGATTCAGGGGTGCCAATCATTAGAATAGGGTTTGGGGTGTACTGTAGTAGATGGAGGTTCATGGGTAGTTATAAGTGGAGTTAATAAGCCCTTTAATCTATGTAAGTTATAACTATCGTTATCCTACTTATAACCCTACTTATAACTACCCACGAACCCCCAAGTAGATGCTATAGTATAACTTTATACAAGAACTACGTCAGGACTATACAATGTCGGGGCTCTAATTTTGGCCTTGTGGGGTATACTGTGGCTTGTATAATACGGATGTACGGGGGCTTCAGGCTTGGAGGGCCTTGAATTATGTTGAATAGGATTTGATACGTTACATTCTACCTTAATCATATAGGGAAGCAGAAAGAACGAAATCGAGGGCTTGGGGGCTACTGGGTTTTAGAGTTTGGGGTGTGGGGTTCAAGAGATCCCGGGAATCCAGGGACTGCCTGGGAGTCAGAACCGAATCAGGAACCTTTCTATAGACTCAACACATGGAAGGATCCCTCTCCGGCCCTATCCTTATGAAGAATACCAGTAGGATCCTTATATTCAGGAACCCTGCTCGGTGGGGTTTAGGGTTTGGGATTTAAACTTTAGGGCTTGGCGCTTCAGAAAGAGAGCCCAGAATGCGGCGACAAGCGGCTTCCACGAGCTACTACAGCCTTCTAAGTCCAGAAGCCGGGCCTAAAGGTACCCTTCGCTACTGCCTCTTCGCTCTAGCTTCGGGTTTAGGGTATAGGGTTTAGGACTTACCATCGCAAACTGCACCTCACTTGATCCATGGGCGCATCGAGGTCCTGAGACACAAAGGCCCTAAACCCCTAAACCCCTAAACCCCTAAACCCTAAACCCTAAACCCCTAAACCCCTAAACCCCTAAACCCCTAAACCCCTAAACCCCTAAACCCCTAAACCCCTAAACTCTACTCGCGAGGCGAAGTTCTCCGAGACCTCCAGGCCAGCTCCGTTCGCCGAAATGAAGCATTGTCACGTAGCCTCAGTAGGGTTTAGGTAGGGTTTAGGGTTTAGGGGTTACGGGGTCAGGGTTTAGAGGTTAGTGTTTAGGGTTTAGGGTTTAGGGTTATAGGGCTTATAGGGTTTATAGGGTTAGGGTTTAGGGGTTAGGGCTCAGTAGGGCTTACGAAGGGTTTAGGTTGCAGAGCTCCTGCGGAGTGCAACTTCGGGATAGCATGCCGCTTCTCCCTGTTCGTTCGCCATTACTTTGGGAATCCGGCTTAGTTCCTTCCTTCTCCTCCGCTTACTTATATG
>CAJNJA010016297.1:0-11411 GCA_905231915.1 Symbiodinium necroappetens | reverse complement strand
CATGGAGGGGCAGCACCAAACAGCAGCTCGGAACGACCCGAAGGGGAAAGCCCCGAACATGTAAACTCGTGACAGCTGCACAGCACAGGATATTTCGCTCTCAACGCCAGGGCTTAGGCCATTTGGCCGAGTCAGGGCGGCACAAACGTCCTGCTGGTCGCAGCAGAAAAGGCAATGGCGGATGCATACGATCCACATCAGGCAGTGGAGCCAATGCACCCTTGAGACGACTGAGCTCGTCGGCCAGGTCGTTCCTGTAGCCAGGAATGTGTTCCACAGATGCACGTAAGCCATTCCTGCGCTGAAAATCCAGAAATGCACGAAGAACCTCGCCCAAAATTTTGACCGACGTCAGTCCTTTGGCCGATGCGAGTTCCGCGCCCGAGTTGTCGGAGCGCATCGGAAATGTAAGATGATGACGTGCCCGAGGAAGCATTTCCGATGCAATCCAGAGCAAGCAGTATTGAGCAAGCAATTCCAATGCACATATATGATGCTGCAAGGAACCGTCAATGGAAGGAAAAAGCTCCGCAACCTGAGAGGGATCCAGATGTATTGAATACCATCTGCACACACCAGAAGGCCATTGAAGATACCCGCCAAGGCCGCATTGGTCCTGATCGGCGAATGCATCAGCTTCAGCGACCAACTGTAGCATAGGTGCCTGCTTGATGTTAAAGACACATGGTGTGGTGCTCAAGATGGAATTCCAAGACTGCAGCGCCCCGATGGACGATTGTGATAGGCAACGCAGAGGATGCTCAGAGTCTTGGACTGCAACCCACAAACGTCGTTTGATGAAAGGCACTTTCCTGAGCTGAGCAAGGGAAGATACTGCAGTATTCCCCGCCCTGGTGATGCGAGCACCTTCGGGGAACGATGCATGATTCAAGGAGCGCAAGAGACGCCCAGAATCGTCACAGGCAGATAGGATTTGCGTCCAAAGCTGCGGTGACACTGCAATGATCGTACATGGAATATCCCGTAATGCCGCATAAAGGGGCTGAAGCAATGGCCGCAGCGAGCGCCAGAGACCTGTAAGCCAAAGCAAGCGACCAATGACAGATTCAAGATCCTTGACCTTAACTTTGGTTTGCTTGCACAATGAAGAAAGCTGCTCCAGGATACGATGAATTTTCTCCTCCGGGAGTTCCACCGACCATGTATCGAATGAAATTCTCCATCCAATCCAGATAATCTGTTCGTCGATGGAACACTTCGACCAGGAGATTGGAAGCTGAAGGCATAACAGCAGCATCACCCACAGGCTGAGATGTAGAGGTGCCGTGGCTTTCTGAAATGCAGCTAAGAAATCATCCACATATACCCAAAGCAAATGCTTCAGGAAAATAATGTGATGCGAGAGCCTGTGAATCGAACCCGCCAACCTGGACCAATACCAGGAGGATGCACGTGCTCCNNTAACGGCCTCGAAAGGAGAATGCAAGAAGAGCACGCTCATGCGATGCAATCTTCATTCGGCGATGTGCTTTTTTGACGTCAATGGACGCACCCACCCAGGGGTCAGAGGGCACATAGGATGGAGCACATGCCGACACATCTTCAATTCGAGGGTTCGAGATGCAGTTGGGGATGGTGGAGGACGATGTGACGCCACTGATGCTGGAGTCTACAACGAGGCGGGCAGATCTGCCTTCCGCCAGCACGAGTCCTAGCCGACCTAATGCAACCTGAGGAAACTCAGACTGAATAGCTTCAAGAGATGCATACTCAGTGATCCATTCCTCCTGCATTTCCTCCTCGAGTAAAGCCTGAACAATGTCAGGATGGCTCTCGGCGGACTGCCAAGCACCCTCACAGATATGCAATGCAGGAATGACAGGCTCCGCGTCGCGCACCGGCCAGTGCTGCGATGGCTCCAATGCAGAGCCAACACCTAGGGAAACCCCAGACTCCAACTGGTCGCAAAGGGAAACCTCAGAATCATGAAGCTGAGAAAGCAGGAACTTCAAGAGCCGAAGGCGCAAAGGTTGACCAGGTGCAATGAACAGAAGATCCTTTTGGGAGGTCAGAGGGACCTGGAAGGTATCGAAGATATCCTGCAGGAATGGAGCGACCTCAGCGGCTGACAGAGGAGGTTCTTTGGGTGCAAGTTGGAGATGTGCAGCGATGCGCAGGCACAGACCTGTATTGAAGAGCCGGTGGGACCACCGATGTCGGAGGTCATGCAGAACATCCTCGGAAGGAGGCCGAAGCCAACACGCAGCGCTGGTGGTGCCACCACCGTCCTCAACCCTGCAGGAATGCACGATCCAAGCAGGATCCGACGAAAGCAATGCACGCCACTGAGAGAATTCCCTGCAAGGGCCCAAGTCGGTAAGAAATGGAGCACACAGGCGTGCCAGAGATGCAGCCAGCTCATCCGGATACTCAGCAGTGCGCCGACTGAGGAAACCAGCACCATCGCGCTTGCCCACAAAGGACGCGTGAGTACCGGATGCATGCGTGCAAATGCAAGCAAGATCCAAGATGCAGGGCTGATTAGAGACGAACATCCAAGCTTTGGAGAAGGAGGCACCAACCATGCACGAAGCCACCTGAGCGCAAAATGGAGCCTCAGACTCGATCCAGCTCATCATGAGCGGGTCATGGAAGGTAAGAGAAGATGCCGGGTTTTCCAGGATAATCAGGCCCCCAGAAGCGCTGACACGAGAAAGCAGAAGTCGAGTGCGATCGTGTAGCAAAGCACTCTCCTGGAGCTGCGTCGAATCATCCCAGTTCAAGTCAGGACGGCCGGTAGGATGCTCAAAATCACGCAGAGGTTTCGGACCGCCTGGACGCATTCGCAAAATGCTATGCTTGGAGCAGACGGGCGCCGCCAGAGCAGCACCGACCAAACCTGAGTCAGCAATGCGGCAAAGCAGATCAAAAAATGCATCATCCAAGGTGTCGCGGGATGCATCGATGATCAAGTCCACTGGAGGAAAGCAATCACGCCTCAGGGATTGTATGGCTGAAGTAACCGGTGCACGTGCCCCCGCAAACAAATCCAAGAAAAGCCTTGGAGTGGGAGAAGGAAGATGGCAGGAGCCAAGCAAAGCACCGACCGCCTGCGAGTCATGGCTGGGCTGAGCATTGGTCGATGCAGGCGCCAAGGGAGCAGAGGCCCCGACAGTGGCCGCTGGCGAAGGAAGCAGAGCCCGTTGGGAGGGCGACAAAGGAAGCGCACGAGGCTTCAATGCATCCGGAGAATACACAAAATCCACAGGCGGCAGAGGAAATGCAAGGGCAGCCAATGAATCCCGAAGCTCAGGAAAGGAGTGAAGATGCAGCGCAGCTTGCAAGGTGTACGCCGCGATAACCACACGCAGACCCTGCGAGGGTAGAACCTCATGAGGGCAATCCCTGGCATTAAAGGAGACCGGGCCAGAAGCCACCGGGAGGTCAACGAAGGGCTCCGCCGAAGGAGCAGAGAGGTCTCCAGACACCAGGGAGACCCGCAGTTCGCCCCCCGTGAAAGCCGTGAGGGGAAGCACAACGTTGGGTGCACAAGCATTCATGCTGTCCTGATGGCGTGGAGAGTGCACACCGGAGATAATGACAAAACTGGAAAAGAAATGGTCTGGGGCGAGTGCCCGGATGAGCCTGTTGACAACACGCACAGACAATGGGTGAGAGATGCAGATCTTGCGAGCCCCCGGCTTGAACCGGAAAAAGAGACCAGCCGACACAGATTTGCCAGATTCGAACCGGTCGTCCAAGTCAGGTGACTCGCGAAGAAGAGCCTCAGCCAGGACCAAAATGTCTGAGCATGAAGGCACCGATGCATCGTCAAGGAGACGAGATGCAAGCACCTCCGCAGAAAGAGCCACAGGTGCAGCAAAATCTGGTGGGGCATCAGACCCCCCTGCAGCAACAAAAGACTCTTGCTGAGCCCCACGTCCTGATGCAGGATCTAGTCAATGCGGAGCCGAGGCGTGGTCCGCCGCACGATGTGGCTTGCCACATGGGGTGTTGTTGCCCATGAGGATGGGGCAAAGATGGGAAAATCGGCAAGACTTGTTGCGGCACTTGTCGGTATGAAACCTGATGCAAGGGCCCTTGCCCTCAACAGTGCGAGCCCAGGAATCAGGCCAAGACTTGAGGGAAACCTTAGGGGCGGTGTCCTTCTTGGATGCGGCCTTAGCCTTGGCTTTAGCCGGACGGGCCTGCTTGTGCGGTGGGGGAGGCGGCAAGGTAGGCTGTTTCCGCTTGTTGGCCCCCGATGCAGCAGGAGGCGCAGGTGGAGTCAACGGCTTCAGCCTCGGGGCCAACGCACTGTATACATCCGCACGAGCAAAAATCATCTCAGCTAACGCATCTGTGAGCGACCAACCCTGATCCGCTTGAATGGATGCAACCCCAATCCAGAGGGCGCGGTCTGCCTCAACGATCTCCTGAAGTGATGGAGGGCGCATGTTGCGATCCGAGGGCGTGGCCAATGCAATGCTGAGAAACTTCTTTGCTGCTTTCCGGAGATGCAAAAGATGGGCACCATCGTTCAAGGCAATGGCATATATGAGGAGGTCCCAGAACCGGCGCACAATCGGCTCCACGGGGCCGGATTGGGGGACCGATGCAACACACTCTTCCTCAGGCTGACCCTCTTGCAGGAGGCGAGTCAGCAATTTCGCGTCTGTCCGAGGCCGACGACGCTCAAGGAATTGCTCCTCATCTGATGCAGAAGAACGCAGCCTCCAAGGGATCCAGGAGAACCGCCCAGCATCCAGATGCTCGCGCACCACCATAAGAAATGGAGATGAAGGCATAATGTCCGCACGTACAAGTTCTGATGGATAAGCCTTCATGAATTTCTGCATCAACTCCGCTATCTCCTCCTTGGACAGCGACTTCTTCCCGGAGACAGCAGGCACAATGGAGGCGGGATTGGAGGGGCCAATCCCAGCACACTCTGATTTGCAGAGATGATACAACCGCCGAAGAGCAGCAGCATCAGCCGTGAGCAGAGGCGCAGATGGATCAGAGCCAAGAGGGCGGCCCACAATGGACACGATGAAGTGCTCGAGAGAGTCGGAGTCGGGCACAGCAAAGGCAAGCAGCGCCATTGAGTTGGAGCCTTTGTCGACCAATGTATCCAACAAACCTGCAGGAAGAGACATGTCCTCGCATCTCTTCTGAAAGTAAGCTGGGTCATCGTGACGAGGGGGAGCCGCCATGCTGCGTGAGTGACAGACCAAGCTAGGGCAAGGGTGACCTGCACGGTTGCAGAGAGCAAAAAAGGGCTGCGGCACAAATGAAGCAATGCAGCCACCAAGCAACACCAGGAGTGCAGAGTGCCCCTCCGGTCTGTCAGCAAGAAGCAAGTGATGCAAATGATGGCAGACTGAAGCAACCCTTTGTGCGCCCATGCAGCTGGCCTCAATCCAGAGTCAGGACGTGTGAGAGGGCAAGTGCATTTAGGCAGTGAGCCCGTGAGGCCCAGATCAAGGGCCTAAGTACAGGGCTGTGGCCACACAGCGGTGCAGCTCACAATTGCCCAATGCAACAGCAAGCCAAATCTGCTGATGAGAAAAAAGCAGTACGCGATGGTTAAAGGCGATGCTGCCCCATGCAGCCTCCCAAATGGTGATCTCCTCCCGCACGAGAATGGCTCTTTCCGTGCACGTACTAAACCAGAGAATGTGGTCGAGCCGCGGAGCATGAAAATGCCTCGGACAGATGCGGAGGACAGGCCGCCAATCTGCAGCGGGAGCCTCCAGGAACAGCTCGATCTCGGACGAGAAGGATGTACTTGCCGAATCGCTGTCGTAGCTGGAGGAACTGTCCATGACAGAAGCAGAGAACACCGGAGCCAAGGCGACGTGACATGAACCTAAAAACAAAGCATGATGTCCTGTGAGCCCGCACCTGAGGCAGAAGCACGGCAGATGAGGTGGCAGGGTCATAATGTATCCAAAGGCCGAAAGCACGAGCACAAGCGTGCGCTCTTTATGCCACGATGGTAAGTGATGACCAAGTGAGCTCAGTCCAGAAGGCAGCCGCGCTTTAAGCACATGCGAAAGCCCTCAGGGACGAAGTCAGAAAATTGAAGTGACTCGACGCCACGAACACTGCAGCCTGCACGCAATGAAAGCTTGAGGTGCGGTACCTTGACCTGAAATGCTGGGTGAGACGTGCTGCACGGCTGAGCTTTATGGGCAATGTGTGATACACCATTCAGAAGAAAGAAGAATTCGTCGGCGTGTCCTTGGACATCCGTCCAATCCTCAGCCACACCAGAAGATGATGAAGCATCCTGGGGAATAGGCTCCATTGTCATGGACAAGGCTTCCGTAACGGACTCAGGCAACTCCTGAGTGGGCGGAGGCAATGGAATCGGAGAGGCCGGCCGTGGATCTTCAGCCTCCGAATCACTGGATGTGTCATGCTCAGCCGGAGGCACCGGGTTGGAGCCAACGGGCGGCATATCCGATGCGCCCGGAACACTAGGCAGGGCGACCTCAACGTCCACAGTAGGAGGGAGCCCTCCTCGCAGGCGGGGACGGCGAGGACGAAAACCTTCAAGGACGGCCCCGACCACCTGGCGCTGAAACTCCAATGGACCAGCGACGTCATCACGACCATAGAGATCCGACATGCCAGCCAATGAAGATCTGTGGTGTCCTTGCTGACGCTGCAGGTCTTCACGAATAAGAAGTTGACGCCCATAGCTTAAGAAAGTGACCTTAAGCGAGTGGACCCCCAAAAGGTCAGCCTCGGGGCGGGTCGATGCAGGTGTTTGTGAATAACACGTAGAGAAAAGCTGCCGAAGGAGTACAATGCCTTCCGACCGCGACATGGGTGCAAGAAACAATGGCTTACTAGCATCGGCTCCCAACCTGGCCAGGATGAAATCGGGTGTAAAGTTGGGATGAAGCATCGCGGTGGCTTGCAATGAGACCTGCACAAGATGCAACCATGCATGTGCCCACCCTTGAGCACCACGATGGAGAAAACCACCGGCAAGGGCCCCAAACGGCATCGCCCGCCGGGTGGTTTTCGTTTTGAGGCACACGCCCAAAAGACACTCCCCCGTGATGGATAATCGCCCTGGCGGGCACCATAATGCATCCGAGAAACGGAGGGATGCAAAAATGCAGAGCAGAAAGGCCCCTGCAATGATACGTTGCTGAGAGGAAAGGGATGAATCCAGGACCCGGCGCTCCAGAAAAATTTCAAAACTGAGGGGCAGAGGCGCACTCTCTCTGCGTTCCACAATGGAGCCAGATCTGCCGTAAGCAGACACGAGATCCGAATGCAGAGCCGAACGGAGCGAATCCAGTTGCGCCTTCCTGGAGATGAATCGCAAGGATTTTATCCATGTTGTCGCGGTTTGCAGTCGACCCCTGGAGTTAGTTGCCAAAAAATCCAGTAGAAGATCAATGGAAGGATCGTAGGGGTTGACATTGCAAGCCGATGCAAACCTGAGCCAGTGCCGCCACTTCGATAAGTAGGCGGCCAGCGTCGATGGAGCATAGGACGACACCATCTTGGCTAAATGTATATCGGCCTGCCCTGACTTCAAGACCTGAGGCAATGCAGAGCTGTGCGGTGAAGCTAAGCGCGCAAGCCGCACCCACTCCGTGACCTGCTGTTGCAATGCAAGGGAGTAGGCTTGGTGCACAGTGCCGGGAGCCCCAATGTACGGCTTAGCTGGGCAGGCCGGAGGAAAATCCTTGGAGTGCCCAGATCGCATGTCCAACTCAGCATCCGAAGAAGAAGCACACACCGCAAATGAACCCAGCAAGGGCCTTTTGGGCATGAACGGCGGGACCTCGGAGATTGGTGATGAAGGGCGCTGCCACGAGAAGCGTTTCTTGCGAGGAGGAGCCACATCCTGCTTGGATGCAACTGCAGCGCCGGGTTGGCCAAACCCGCAATGGGGTGCCTCAGTGCACCACCTGTTGCGAGGAAGCATGCAGATAACAGCCGCCAGAGTGGTACACTAACGAAGTCCACAGCGCCAATGAGTGACAACGGCACTGCATCTAATGGCAAGACCTTCAACTGGAGCCACAAGCAAGGGAAGGCAAGCAAGCGGGACCTAGAAAGCTAGCCTAGGCAATGACATGCAGCCAAGCAAGAGCACAGCCGAAAACGTGCAATGGAATCGGCGCCTGTTTTGGATACAAAAAAGGCAGGATGCAATGCATCGACTGTACCAAACAAAACTGGAGCCAATGTACAGCCCAAGGCTAGCCGCGCCGACCCTGAATGGAGGCTTCAAGGGAGTCGAGCGAGCGCACGATCGCGTCGCAACGAGATTCGAGGTGGCGCACGGCCAATGCAGAAATCCGCGGTTGGCCCATCAAAACGGTGGCCTGCTCGAGGCTGCCCGTGAAGACCTCACTGAGGTCCAGTGAAGGACGTCCTGACCCCACCGATGCAGGCCTATCGCGTTCCTGAAGCAAGTGCAGTATACGGAGCAGCAAGCCCCTGTTAAATGCACAAGACGAGCATGTATCACAGGGCGAGACGAGGCGTCTGACCGATCTCGACCTGGATCTGTCCCGCGGCGGATCATTTGATGAAGCCATAGTCGATGAAGTGATCCAGTCAGAGATATAGTCTGAGACGGCCTGAGTCGAGAGAAAAGCCCATCGACAAGGTAAAGCAGGCAGCAAGCGAGAAGCACGGCACCACAGGCCCGTCCCTGCCTCGGGAAGTGATGTACCTGAAGCAGATAAAGGCGACATGCAGCGCTGCACCACAGGCAACGAGCGCAAATGGCAAAAGTATGGCCTGCAAGAAGGTGCTGAATCACGAGGGTGTACCTGCACCAAGGCATAAGGAGCCGTGGAAGCTGGAAACCCACAATGGCCTTGACACACGAAGTGCAGGTGCAAGACCTGCAGAACCAGCGAGAGAAATGCCGGAGGCATGGCAATAGCCAACTGCACCACAGGCAGAAGGAAAAAGCCAAGTGCCACACCCCCACAGAGGCCGAAAGGCCAGGAAACCCTCGAGTCACCGGGCCCAAATGAGCCAGTCGGGAGCGGCACCAGAGACGGAGTCGGCAACGTGCTTGAAGGCAGGGAGCCACAACAAGCAAAGTGCACAAGGCATATCGGATGCAGACTTATTTACGCAAAGCGAGAGGTCCAGGCTCAATGCAACCAGGCGCCCACGGAGCCACGCAGATCCCTCACAGGAGTGCAAAGGACCAATGATGCAGAGACAGAACGCCCCCGGCCTCAAGTCTCGTCGTCGGAGCTCGAGGGAGAGATGTAGTCAGCTGGGCGTGGCTGGCACCTCGCCATGGATATGCACACCGACCTCGATGGTGCGGTCAGGCTGGCCCAATGTAGGAGGCACCGCACTAGTAGGCCGTGATGTAGGCGGAGGTGAGTCCTGATCCGAAAGCGAGGGAAGCGGCCAACGACAAGCCGACAGCTCTGCTCGACGAACTTCTTCCTCACTCGAGTCGCCGTCCATGATGTAGAAGTGGACCTGAGCAGGCAGATAATGCACACCGAAGGCAAGAACTCGCACGAGGCAAAACGCACCCAAGCGCTCAAAGGGCGAATGCCTGAACGACAGCCCGAATGGCGAAAAGGCCGGACCTGAGACTCAAAGAAAGGCTGGAGGCGCGCAAGCCCCTGCACCACAGGCAGAGACTAAGGCCCGAGCCAACGAGGGCATTGAAATGACGCGGCGGCCAAACCTGACCAGGTCCCAGAGTCCCAATGCAACAAGTGGCCACCCGCACCACAGGCGAGGTCGCCAAGGCCCGCACGTGATGAGAGCAGGGCAGCACACAAAGTGCCCGACCCGCCCGACCCCAAAGGTCTGAATCATCAAAAAAGGCGGCCGTGAATGCAGTGGTCAGGCGGCATGAATGCATGCAAGAAAATCACATCAACCAAATCACTGACTGTGCACGCACTGAATGGATGTTTTGCTGAAACTGCAGAAGGGGGCCGAAGGCCCATGCCATCTCAAACAAATGTACGAGGAAGACCTGTGCCACTGCGGCGGAGTGAGCCAAGGCACTCAAAATGCAGTGCTGTCCAAACCTCGTACGAATGAAATGCATATGCACGGTCAGTACCACGTCCACTGACCGGCCCAGGAATCCCATTCCCATCCTGACCCTTGATTAGCGCTCCAGGAAGACGATGTAGGTTGCCAGCTATCCCACAAACCGCCCGAGTCATTGGATGTATGGGGCGCAGCCGGAGCGGAAGTCGATGTACCGGACGATGTAGGATTAGACTTGCTCAGGCGGTAGCAAGTCTTGCAGCGGTGCGGCACTGATGTAGCTACGAAATGGCTATCTCTGGGTAACTCCGAAGAGTATCCGCAGAGAGCCTGCCGACACACCGTGCAGGTTTCCCTGCAACAGACCAATTGTCTGGTGCTCACGCGACATTTCACAGTCGAAAGATCTGATGAATCAATGAAAGTGGGTGGCGCCACTAGCTGGATACCTGATGTAGTACCATCTTGCGCAGTAAAGCCAGGGGGGATGGATGTAGTGCCATCATCCCCAGAGACACCAGAAGGCTGGGATGCAGATGCAGGGATGGTCTCTGATGCACCAACCGCGCCAGGTGGCGGATCAACAGTCGCCGAAGATGTAGGAGCCTCAGCCGCTGTAGGAGGAGCCTCCTGCCCTGCCGGAGTTTGGGATGCACCGGAGGGCTGAGTATCCGATGCAGTGCTAGCAGCCGTAGGTGCCTGCACTGTCGCCGTGGATGAAGAAACCTCAGCAGCCGTAGTTGAGGCATCCTGGCCAGCCGATGCAGAGGCAGCCGCAGTCGATGCACCGGCTGATCCGGACTCCTTGCCAGATGCATCCTCCCCAGGCGGTCGATGGGGAGGCTCGTGAATGGCCTTCGCGACCGCATAGAGAAGCTTCGTGCGGCCGCTCAAGGGGCCTGATCGAAGAAATGCAGCCAGTTGATTAACATCTGTATCGAAGAGCCAAATGAGTCCATCTTTCAACTCAGATGGAGCCCTGATGTTTTCTGCTAATGCAGAGCGCACGGATGTCTTGGCCGCAGGTGGAGGAGTCGCCATAGAAATGTAAGGCAAGACCTCACTGTTAGCTCCCAGAACCTGATAGATGGAAGCTAGGAGCGTAGAGGGCCCCAAATGAAAACTCAAAAGGAAAGCCGAGAGCAACACGGCTGCAGATGTAAAGTCCTGCAGCTCAGCACATGCACATGCCGATGCAATGCAGATCGCACAACGCATGCAACGTGCACAAATAAATTCGTGCAAAATGCATGAAGTGAAAAAGCATGAAATCGGCATCAAATGCATATGCAAAGTTTCAAGCACACCGGCCGGGCTAAGGCCAACCACAAATGTAGGTTTACATATACCCTTTAGAAGTGAACGCCGAATGCTGAATCTTTTCTGGGCAAGATTCAGCTACTCTCTTCCGCTCTATCATGGTTAAAGAA
>CAJNJA010016296.1:320-11411 GCA_905231915.1 Symbiodinium necroappetens | reverse complement strand
GTGGTGGTGGTGGTTGGTTGTTGTTGTGGTTGTTGTTGTTGTGGTTGTGGTTGTTGTTGTTGTGGTTGTTGTTGTTGTTGTTTGTTGTGGTTGTGGTTGTTGGTTGGTTGGTTGGTTGGTTGGTTGGTTGGTTGGTTGGTTGGTTGTGGTTGTTGTTGTTGTCGTCGTCGTCGTGGTTGTTGTTGTTGTTGTTGATGTTGTTGTTGTTGTTGTTCACCCCTTGCTGCAAATGCTTTCGGCAATGGTGATGCTGTAGGTGATGATGAAGAAGATGAAGAGGAATATTATGACGATGACGATGAGAATGCCGCTGGCGGTGCGGTTGTGGCTTCCACGACAGCGGCGACGTAATGTGACTGATGACAGCGAAGCCGATTGACTGACTAACACGAAGTAAGTCTTGATATCTCGATGATGACCATGTCGACGACGAGTCTCTTATCTGCTGCCACAATATCTTGTTCTCCGATATCGGTCGGGTCTGGCATTCAGGGGTTCGGGCTTGGTTTCCAGGGCTGCAGGGTTGCAGGTTACCGGTTATTCCCTCGCCGTGCTGCCAGGTTGGTTCATGCGCCGCCTCATCGCGAGGCAAAAGTTTGAGCAAGGCCAGATGCAGCCGGAGAGGGCTAATAGCTACTATCATATACTATCATATCAGAAACTATAATGTACCATATTATACTAGAATGACGGTGGTTGGGAGCCCAAAACGCAAGAGAGCTTAGGAGGCTGCCAAACCCTGCAGTGTGTATGCAACCTTCGTACCTTCGCATGCCGATTCCAGAACCCGTCACCTGAATCTATGGAGGCACGATCTCCAATTCACTGCAAAGGGGCTGCTAGAGTTTTTTGTTGCGGTTAGTATAAGGGGCTTAAATACTTGATTACCAATATTATTCCTTAGGTTCCTTATTATATATAGTTGTAGTATAACATACCCCAAGCCCCGATCCTAATTGTAACGGCCCCTATATGACCTACGGTTGATGATATAAATCCTGCATTACCTATATTAAGGAACCTACCATAATTCCCACAGTTTAGGGTCCTTAAGGTAATGCTAAGGATTTAGATCATCAACAGTATTCAACCCTAAGCCGTAAACCCTAAAGCCCTAAACCCTAAAACCCCTAAAAGCCCTAAACATCATCATCAGCCGTCGTGTGGAGTGTGGAGGGTTCAGGACCCAGGTTCTAGGGCTGAAGGTCGGACCTCTGGCTGAAGTTTCTGAAGCCGCCATCCTATCAAAACCCAGCTTTTGTTTTGTTTAGGGTTTAGGGTTTAGGGGTTTTTAGGGTTTAGGGGTTTATTTTATCTTCTTTTCCATGGATCCCAAAATCTGAAGGATTCGTTCTACTAGAAATCTGAAGGATTCGATCTCTAAGCCCTAAACCCTAAACCCTAGAGATCAGCTCGAAGCCTCAGCGAGCGCGCCTCTTCGCGAGGTGAGTCGTCCTCTACGTCTCCGCCGATTCTTAGCAGGCTGGTACTTCTTTGTCAGGCATTCTCATTACCAGTAGCGGGATGTCATGCCTCCTCTTCTTCTTGTCGCTGTGATGATGAGAGAGTTGGCAGGGGAATGGTTGTAATCTCCACCTCGTCATCTTCTTCCTGCGATTGACCCTCACCTAGCTGAAGTACACAATCCCAACCTGCAACAAAGAGCGACACTTCATGCTCCTCTGTTGTTATTGATAATTTCGTCTTCCTCTTACTATTGTTCTGTGGAGAGAAGCTGGTGAGGAGGTTATCAGGGTCTCATCATGTCCTGAGCCCAAACCATTGCTGCTGCTGCTGCTGCTGCTACTACTACTACTACTACTACGACTACCCGTACTACTCATGACAGTAACTAGCTACTTGTAGTAACTCCTCCGTTACTAGGTCTAATAGCAGCGCTACCACGAACATCGTCATTACGGCGAGTATCACCGTAGAAATTCATTGCTGGCAGCACTACTGGTGAAGCAGAAGGATTGGTGTGCCAAGGGGCTGGGCTCTGGGCCTGCTTTACTGAGAGTATGTATGCACATATATATATATATGTATATGTATCTGTATCTGTATATGTAAATGTATATATGTATATATGTATATATGTATATATGTATATATGTATATATGTATATATGTATATATGTATATATGTATATATGTATATATGTATGTACATATGTACATATGGATATATGAGCCCGCAAAACTAGGCAGATAAGGAATGAGTCTTTCAACCATCATAGCAACCCGATCCGAAATTTTGGCTTTCCAAGACCCTAAACCCTAAATCCTGAACCTTCAGAACACACAGCTTAGGGACTTCTGAAAGCTTCCCACATATCCGAAGCTATGCAATTCTGTGACCTCGAAGCTGCGCGGAGCAGGTTGTACCAGGTGATTTCAGACGGCACGCTGTGGTTTGGGGCTGCATCGAAGGCTTTGGGGGGTGGGTGGGGAGATTGCGTGATTGGGCAGTTGGGACGGGTATCATGGTCATGGTCATGATCGCGTGATAATTAGCAAGGAGGATGACAGTGAAGGTTGAGATGTCAGGGATGGCCTTGATGACGGTGACGGCAGTGATCACCAGCTCCCTGGACTCGTAGCAAAGATGTCTCGAAAGGTACGAGGCAGGGGTTCGGTTGGGGTTTCGGGCCTCCGGGACCCAGCTGAACCAGTCAGCCCTGGGACTCTGTTCCGGATCCGTCGGAGGAAAAATGGTGTGGGCAAGCCGAGAGCTTCAGAATTCGGCTTTTGGGGTCAAGAGGAGAGGTGACGAATGAGAGTCTGGGGGGTGATTTCAGTAGGCCTTTGTGATGTGGAGTTGACGCCGAAAAGACTTGAATTGCCCCTAAACCCTAACAACTCAAACCCTCAAGAGACTAAGAAAATCCTAACAACGCAAACCCTCAAGAGAGTGCTTTGGGGGACCATGGGCTTCATGGTGCAGCGCCCAGCGCCTCGTCGCCCAAGCCAGGAAAGCCACTCTCAAACCCTAGCCCTAAACCCTGCACCCCAAGCATCCCTAAACCCTGAAGCCTAAAATCCTGAACCCTACACCCTGAAGCCTAAATCCTAGATCCTAAACCCGAACCCCCAAAACCCTAAACCAAGGGGTCTTGAAAGCCTGAAGCGCTGGAAGCCCGAGAGGGCCTGAAAAAAGGCGGCTAAGAGGTGTTATTAAGCAAAGTTACCATAGTGGGGGGAATCCGACTTTCGTTTTTATTGTAGATGCTGACTAGTATGGTACGTCACCTTAAGTGCTTCAGCAGGAGCCCAGAAACAGACGATCCTATCATGGTTACTAAGCTGACTTCACTTAAGAAGGACCCAGAAAAGACTCCCTGGTTCTTAGTAGGGAATGGGGGAATGGATCCCTATGACAGTCCCTTAAGGTCCCCTATAGTAGTCCCAACAACCCATTCCCCCACTCCCTACTAAGAACCAGGGAGAGGAGCAAGGAGCCATGCCCTTCGACCTCGCCGCTTGCCTACGCGTGGCGCTCCAGAGCATCTTCCCAGGGGATGAGGTGGACTTCCAGGAAAGCGAGTGGACGGTGAAGGCGGGTTTTCAGGGGTCGGAAAACTTGATAGGAGTATTGTCCTATAGTCCCTTCATGTTGATTCTGGTCAGGAATACACCCCACAACCCTATTCTCATGTGTGAAGGCGCCTATATCAGAGAGGTTTAGGGATTTTGGGTTGGATGTAGGCTTTGGGGTTTAGGGGCCCTTTAACAGTGATACTGTGATACTGTATCGGCTTGAGCTAACAGGGACACTTCGCAGAAGGTACAACCGTAAGTCGTAAGATGCCGCAGTGTCATCGACGAAGACACCTCCGAAGTAGTACGAGCCTCAATGCTCCATACACAGAGCTCGGGTGTGGGCCACCCATGGGGGAGTCAAAGGTGTTCCTGTATTATGGTTTCCTAATTGAAGTCTCCAGAAAAATAGGTGGTTCAGGGCCCTGTATTAGGGTCTATGGCATGGACTTTGGGTTAAATGATATTGGGGCTGAGCGGTAGAAACGCAGGGGTTGTCTTCAGACCTCAAAACCGGGTTGAACCTTGACTTCAAAGCTGGAAGGTCCTTCGGATCTACATTTTCGTACAGCTTCGGAGGGTCTTAGTCGCACTGGCCTTATTCGTCGTATTGTGGACCAAAACGAGCACCCCGAGTGCCACGAGCAATCGGAATGCCACGAGCGCCACGGGCTCCATTGCCACCACCACCGCCGCCACCGCCAAACAACCGCTCTCGCCACCACCAGGCTATCGCCACACACCACCGCCACCCCGCCTTACCGCTGCCGCCACCCTCCCAGCAGCACCACAAGTACCGCCGGCGACAGGTTCCCAGCAGCACCGAAGCAGTACCCGCGCCGTTCGCCTGGCAATTGCAGGTTGTCTCGTCGTCGGTCGTGCCGTTGCGATACAGTACTTATCAGAACCAGTCTACTTTGTTTCTTCTGGCAAGTTCCAGTACCAGTCGAGCTGATATCGTGCTCTGCAGGAGCTGAGCGAAAATGCCTTCTACCGACTCTGGGCTGCGCTCGGTGACAGCGAGTCCTTCCTGCACCTCGGCTCGGGGGCTGTCCAGGCTCAGACCTAAAAGCTTTGTTTGCAGTGTCTGGGGTCGGGGCACTTTTACCAGCAGCAGCAGCAGCACCACTGCGATTCGACCACGACTACGACCCTGACTGCGGCGATACGACGACGACCGCGACTATGACTGCTACTGCACGCAGCACACGTAGTGGTGGGGAAGGGTTTCAGAATTTGACGATCATTCGTATATATCATGCGCTCAGCCAAGGACCCTGGATTCATCGCATCTTTCCCTCGCTGGACAGGACCTCAACTCTTCCGTGCCACGTTCCTGAGCTTTGACCCTAAACCCTAAACCCTAAATTCCTATGTTGCGCTAGCACTTGGGTCTAATATCGTTTTGGAACTAGCGGAGACAAGCCAAGAAGACCACCGCATGTCTCTTTAAGGGTTCGCCCACTACCTTCCCCAGCGCACTCAGACTCTAGCGTCGCTGCCTTGCTTCGGGGAGGCCACCAAATAACTTGTGTCTAATATAGAGTCTAAATAATTACCAAAACTATTGGGGGGGGTTCCTTATAACAATCTGGCCCTTACAGTAGTAGAGCCTCGTATAAGAGGAACCTCGGTTTTGGGGTGCAATACTTAGGGCAGGGAAGCTTCGAACGTCTCTTCCTTGGCGGCGCCATTATGTGAGGATCGAAGCAGCTGACAGTCTGGGCCCTGAGCTCCAGGCCTTGAATCCCAGGCCGAAGCTACCAACATTCGCTTTAAGCTTGAGGCTCAAAGTTAGCTTGGGATGGCTGAACCATGAGGTCTCTAAGGACCCTTCGGTATGTACTACTGGCAGGGTTTGGGGTGTAGTGTTTGAGTCGCCGGTAGGACTGAAAGTTGCGTCGCAGGAGAAGCAGAAGGTGTTCAAGGCGGCGAAGGAGACGCTTTAGCTGCAACATGCGGGGATCAGCCAGAGTGAACCTCATCACTTCGGCTAGGCTAGCGGCTTCGGGCAAGCTGACCCATGGCCAAGAAAATTAGTCTTCAGGCGTGACCCCTAGCTTTATCGCCCCAAGCTTGAGGCATTTCCAATTTCCGAGGATCACAACCTTTAGGGCTTAGGGACTCCGAATCGCCGATTTACCATATCCTAAGCGGTGAATCCTTTTTGGCTCTCGATGTTGGTAAATGCTGGAGACTGAGGATCACCAGTGAAGATCAGCGTGGTCCAGAGCTCTTGATGGAGCGTGTACATCGCATCGCAAGGTGGGTTTGCAGCTAGGGTTTATGGTTCAAGGTTTAGGATGGGAATCTGTTGCGGTTTCCTGGCGGATGAGGTTGATGCATTGCTATCATTCAGGTCGCTGCCACTCAGTTTTCCCTTTCTCTCGTTTTCATTTTGTCTCGTTGCATGTCGTTTCATTTCATTCCATTTTCACTACCTTGTTTTGATTTCAATGTTTCGTGTCGTTGATCTCCATACCGCCTCGCTTCAACGGAATGCACGCGCTTCTAACAATCTAATTTTCTGTGCGTGTCCTTATTGCCACTGCCAGACCAATATCGATTCTTGCCATATATTTCGTCTTTCCCCCCTCCTCCCCTCCTTTTCTCCCTCCTCATGGCCTGAGCAGGCCATCGGCACTGCCTCGCAAAGTTCTGGAGGGCGCACAACGTCTCCTTCAGAAGTTGGCATCCTGCCAGAGGGTTACGCCGGGTGTTCGGGCGAGCGTGGCTGGGTTTAGGGTTTAGACTTTAGGGTTTGGAGGAATTAAGATTCAGGGCTACAATTTAACGGTCTAGATTTGAGGGTTTGGTTAACTTAAGATTCAGTGTTTACGATTTAACGGTCTAGGTTTTAGGGTTTGGCCAACTTAAGATTCACGGTTTACAATTTAGGGTGTAGGTTTTAGGGTTTGGTCAACTTAAGATTCACGGTTGCAATTTAACGGTCTAGATTTTAGGGTTTGGTCAACTTAAGATTCAGGGTTTACAATTTAGGGTCTAGATTTGAGGGTTTGGTTAACTTAAGACTCAGGGTTTACAATTTAACGGTCTAGATTTTTGAGGGTTTGGTTGTCTTAAGATTCAAAGATTGAAATTTGGGGTGTCGGGCTAAGGGTTTGCCGCACCCTAAACTTTAAACCCTAAGCCCTAAGACAAGCAAGGGCTGGGCTCTCTGTGCAGGGAGGAGGCTTCCGAAGCACTTGCGACTTAATGCAGGGGCTCAAATAGTCACCACTACTTTTTTTTTGGGGGGGGCTCCTTGTGATACGTTATAGTATATAATATGTTTAAGGCCCTTATATTACCGACGTGGCTGAGATGGAATTTCCATTTGGGGCTGAGGCCCAGAACGACTCCGTCATGGGCGCGCCAAGGGCGTCACAGGAGAGGCGCGCCGTTTTGGCGTAAGGTTTAAAGGGTTTAGGGGTTTAGGGCTGTGCGCGGGAATCCGAGGGAATGCCTTGCGAGAACACCTTGATGTCGGGCTTCGGTGGGGGCTGGCGGAAGCTGCGAACGGATTGCTTCTCGAAGATTTCGCACTAAACCCTCAACCTTATAAACCCTAAACCCTATAAACCCTTGTAGCCCTAAGCCTTATAATAGCCCCTAAAACCCCATCAACCCCAAACCGTGGCTCCATGTGAGGTCGAAGAAATATCGCGAGCTGGCTTGTTTGATCCATCAGACTTTGGACCACCTGGAGACAGATCAGCCGCAGGTTCTGCTTAGGGCGGTTTAGGGTTTTAGGGTTTAGGGTTAAGGCTTAGGGCTCGAGGGCATGGGGCTTAGAGATTCGCGCCCTGAACCCTAAACCTTAAGCTCTCAACGTCTTCAGGGTTTGAGGGCTTGGAGCAACGGTTCTTGATCATCACGGGCGCGTGAACAGCGATCCACGAGACTAAGGCTGCTAGGGCAGGATGTTCAGATCTGTGATGGCTTCATGCCGCAAAGTAAGTTTTTTATGTTTTTGTGTCTCCCTTGCTGACAACTGGAGCTCCCCAAGAACGAGTCATCCTTGTTAGGTTCTGAAAAATCACCCAGAGGTGCTGGAGGCCGTTCTGCGCCAGTATGCGGAGTGTGTGGATGACTGCATCTACCGCTGGGAACGGGAGATTCACAACATGCACGACATGGTCACCGGAGACGCAACATGCGACGATGCCTTGGACGCAGAGGATTCCATCCTACGCGTCCTTTATAACGAACGCCGGCAGATGGCGGAGGGAGTACTCCACTCCACCAAGGGGGCTCTCCAGAGCGCAGCAGACATGCATTTCGAGAGCCACTTCTATGCTAGCGTCCACTTCGGCCTGGCTGAGCAGCTCACCGCACGCCAGGATCTTTTGAAGTGCTTCAAAGCCTGCTTCTAGGTACACAAGCTTTGCAGTTTTCTGAAGTTGCATCCTTGAGGCTCTCCCCTCTGAAAACAAGTAACGCACGCAACCCTAAGAAGCCCTCAGCCGAACCCTAAACCCTAACCTAAACCCTGAACCCTAAACCCGAAGAAGCTTCAGCCGAAGCCGAAGCCGCGAGAGGACCCACATCGACTGACCTACTTGACCATGGACAGCGGCTTGCGGGCCGATCAGCTCAAGGCAGAGTCACGGAGTGTTTAGAGGGTTTTTTTGGGGTTTAGGAGTTAGGGTTCAGGGTTTAGGGTTAGGGCTTTTTGGGTTTAGGGTTTAGGGTTTGGGGCTTATAGGGTCTGGGTTTAGGGTTCAGGAGGCTTGTTTTAGTTTTGCGCGGGTCTTTGGACGTCTCACTTTGCTGCAAGGCTCGGCTGCTGGCTACCTACACACCGGCCCGGATCCTGGGTTCTTGTTGTTCAGGAACTTTACGTTAACATTACCATACTCAGCAAACCCTATTGTTTACTATAGATCCCGACTATGTCAACGACAATCATGAAACCGTATTATTTACTGTAGATCCCTCCCATGGTGACACTGAAATTATAAGTCCGTTAGCCAGAAACCGAATTGTTTCATATATAAATCCCTACTATGATAACTTAAACTACAAGTCCCTTGGCAAGAGAGCCTATTGTTTACCATATCGATCCCTTCTATGTTAACTCAAATGTACAAGCCCCTAAACAAGAATTTCTGTTATGTATTATATAGAGTTTTTAGATCCCGACTCTTATAACTTAAGCTAGAAGTCCCCAAAACAAGAAGCCCTAAAACCCTAAACCCTAGACCCTAAATCCCAAACCCTAAAAGAGCCCAGGATCCGAGAGGTTCTGCGCCGAGAGGTCTTGGAGTCCAAGGCCAAAGGGTCCCAGGCCTGGAACGCGAGAGGGTTAGGGTTTAGGGTTTAGGGCTCCACCTTCTGATTCTCAGACCCTAAGAGAGACCCTCTAGAGGGTTTAGCTTAGGGTTGAGGGTTCTGGTTTTAGGCTTTAGTGTTTAGGGGTTTAGGGCTTAGGGTTTAGGGTTCAGGTTTTAGGGTTTTGGGTTTGAGGGGTTTAGGGTTTAGCTTACGGTTTAGGTTGGATACTGCCCCACTCAGTAACAGTTGAGTAGTATTCATAACATGGATATATGGCCCTTAAAAGTAGCTCTATGAAAGACTGTTACTAGTAGGTACTGTATGGGGGCAGTACCCAGGGTTTAGGGTCTGTACAAGAAACTAGAACCAAACCCTAAACCCTGAACCCTAAACCTATGAAGAGGCTTTCAACTGCAAAGTCTATTCGTCGCCGATTGGTGCATTTACGGGGGGTTTTGCTTTGGGAGGAGGGTGACTGTCTGAGGGAGTATAAAGGGTTTAGGGCTTAGGGTTTTGGGTTTTGGGTTTAGGGTATACTTCAGGTACAGGACATTCAATCATTTCGACGCCTAACCCTCAAGCTAGCCGCTAACCGCTACACCCCAAATCCTGTTCCTTAAACCCTACACCCCTAAACCCTAAACCCCAAACGCTAGAGACGAGCTGGAACTACACACCTGTCCCCGCTCCCCCGAGAAGGGTGACCCGACTGCAGCATCCGCATGCCCGTCGCAATTCGGGATTCCCGAAACGGAGGTTCCTGCGGTGATCGCACGATTTAGGGTTTAGGGGCTGCAAGCTTCAGTGTCACGCTCTAAAACCCTAAGCCCTAGACCCAAAACCCTAAACGCCGCTTAGGATTTAGGGGTCAGTCTGCAGCTCCCATACAGCGAGTAGGATGTATCGAAAAGTTCGAGCCTTTGTGCAATATAGCTCTTATTGCTCGTGTCCCCAGAACCAGCCATACTTGACCAGAGACCTTAGACACACACCCATCAAAATAATCTTGGGTATAATTTCCCCTCCTACTCCAGCTTAATCCTAAACCCTAAACCCTAAACCCCTAAAGGCTTTGGGGTTTACCTAAACCCTAAACCCTGGGTTTTTAGGGGAAGGAAGTGGGGAGCCTTCGTCTTCAGGAAGACCCAGCCCAATGCCTCCTCAGCAGCGGAGCGTGCAGGGCAGAGAGTGCATTCTTGGTTGAACGACTTGAAGGGGCTCAGGAGGCTTAGTAAGTCGGGCTCTAATTTGAGGGTTTAGGGTTTTTAGGGTTTAGGGTTTTTAGGGTTTAGGGTTTAGGGTCGGGGTTATCTTCATTAGAGCCTTGCCTCCTACGTACCCTAGACCCCAAGCCTGAAATCCTAAGCCCCAACTATAGCCCTTACTTTAAACCGTAACTTTCGGGGTCCCTTGGGCCTTAAGCAGTGGGCGAGTGGAATTTCGGGGAGGATTGAAAAGCGATCGGAGTTGGTCGAGCTCATTCGCTTGTAGGGTTTGGGGCTTAGGGTACCGGAAGATTTCTTGGAAGCCGTTTGGGCAGCCATCGGTTTGGCATGAGGTGTCAGACAAGTCGCCAGGCTTTTTCCGGCGTCCTCTCAATTTTCGAGCTTTCCCGTAAACCCCTAAACCCTAAACCTAAACAGAAAAAAACCATAAACCACCAAAGCCCCAAACCCCGCAACCCCGAAACCCTGAACCCTAACAGAAAAGCGTTCAACCCACCAGGGTGTACTTAGACCCTCGATGCCTTTTTTGGGGGCTTCGAAGGGTGGTTTAGGGTTTACCTAGACCCCAAAGAACCTACCTTTTCGAAGGACTGATATAGGGAAATCATTATAAGGAGCCCTAAAAAGGTAGGTTCTTTGGGGTCCAGGTAGGGTTTAGGGTTTAGAGTTTAGGGTCCCGCCCTAAACCCTGACATGAGCCTCTTCGACGCCTCTTTGGCTCCCGGGGCTTCTTTCGCAGATTCAGAAAAGGGTTCCCCAAATCCCCAGGTGGGTTTCGGGTTTAGGGTTTAGGGTTTAGGGTTGGGTAACAAGTGGACCCAAAATCGCAGTAAGCAATTCCCGATCCGGATTTTCGAGAGTCATATACGGGTCGGAACTATTGGTAGTAGCATTCCCTGATAGTCCTTATGTATTTGTATCTCGAATCCCCCTCGAAACCCTATTCTACGTATCCTAAGCCCTACCTGTAACCGAAAAAACCTACCTTTTAGGGTTCCTTATTATTGAAATTTAGGTCTTTTCGGCTACAGGTAAACCCTAAAACCTA
>CAJNJA010016294.1:298-11262 GCA_905231915.1 Symbiodinium necroappetens | reverse complement strand
TTGGGGGTTTGGGGGTTTGGGGCTTTTTGGAGCTTTTTGGGGTTTAGGGGTTTAAGGTTTCTTCAAGGCTTGGGACCAATGTGGTTAACCAGCCTTATAACCAGGAACGTAGTATCTAGAAACAGGGCAACCAAGAAAAAAACATCTACATTGAATGAGCCTAGATACTCCTGTGATGACCACAGTGGATAACACAGGACTCTCAGAAAAACGGGCAATGCAATCCCTAGATAGCAAAATGCCGAGTTAAAGAGACCCCTCATCAATGATTATAAGCAACTGAACAACCCTAAACCCCCTAAGCCCCAAACCCTAAACCGGGGCCCTGATACTAAGAAGCTGGGTTCTTGTTAAGGACCTTCATTCGATTCAAGTTCCCATAACAAGGAAACCATACCATTCAGTATGGAGTTATGCAAACTTGAAACACATTGCTGAATAAGGGTTCAATGGTGGAGACTCATAACCCACAGCCCTGCGAGACCTTTAACTCTGTGTTTGGCTCCAGTGGCTCAAAGCTCACATAGTATACGGTTTAAGGTTTTGCAGCTTATATAGGGCTTATGGGGCTTAGCTTATGGCTACTTAGTGCTTGAACGATGTTAAGCTGTAGGCTCGAGGTGTTCAGCGCTTTCGGGGCTTCAGGGTTGAGGAGGGTCAGGGTAAGGCCTTCGCACACACCCGCTCGATCAGGTTGGGCTCAGTGCAGAAGCTCAGGAATTCACCACAAGTAAACAAAAGCCAGAATTTATATAGATCCCTCTATTATGCCAGCTGAAGCTAAGTTACAATCAGCTCATTTTGGGTAGACCCCTCTTATGGCACCTTAAGCTAGTTCACTCACGGGTATGGAGTTCCGATCGCCGGGCTTTCTTCAGCTCCTCGAACTCAGGGAATTCCCAAACCCCAAAGCCCAGGCCCCGAAATTTCCATCTGCAACCCCCGATCCCCAGAAAGAACGCTGAATCTTTGAACATCTTTCAGCCCAATGCCACAGTTCAAGAGGGTTTAGGGTTTAGGGTTTGAGGCTTAGGGTTTAAGGTTTAGGGTTTAAGGTATAGGGTTTAAGGTTTAGGGTTTAGGGTTTAAGGGATTAGGGTTTAGGGTTTAAGGTTTAGGGTTTAGGACGTAAGAATGTGCGACCACATCCTGTCGTTGCCAAAGGCCCAACTCACTATAGACCAAGCAGCTGTGGAGCGTCTTGGCTGCAAAGTTGGCCCAAAGCATTTCCTTCATGGGTTTGGGCTTGTAACAACCCCAAATATAGTATGGGGTCTTACCAGGTAGAACATGGCTATGGGGGATTTTTCCTACTGTTGTCGTAAGAGCCCCGAAGCAACAGTATTACTGTAGCAAATGTGTAGGCCCCTGCGTTTCACCCAAAACCGACAACCGCCTTACGGGGGTTGGAGGTCTTGGGATATGCAATGCTTTAGGGGTTAAGGGTTTCGGGTTTAGGGTTGGGATTCGTAGTTGTCGTAAGGCATTCTCTCTTCAAGGTGGGACCCGTCGGCCCTAAGGCTCATGGGCCCTCAAACTGAAAGAAGGTTGAGAACCCAGGGTCCTAACTAAGAGGTACCGGGCCTTCCCTAAACCCTAAACCCTAAACCCCAAACCCCAAACCCTAAACCCTAAACCCTAAACCGAGCCTTGGTTTAGGAGGTTCCTTAGAGCCTTAACGGGGATCATGAGGGACCAGGCTGGCCGTCTTCGGTCTACTTGGAGGATCAAGGGTTCCCTTTTTGTCACTGCTCGACTTAAGGTTGAAGGTTTAATGGGGATTCGGGATTTACGGTTTAGGGCTTAGGGCTTTAGGATCTAGGGTTTAGGGTTTAGGATCTAGGGTTTAGGGTTTAGGGTTGAAGGGTTTATGGGGACTCCGGATTTAGGGTTTAGGGTTGAAGGTTTAATGGGGGCTCAGGACATGCGCTGACACTCAAGCAACGATCGCACTTGCTGTGGATTCTGGGCTTGAAACACCTCTGCCTCAGAGCCTAGGGCTAAGAGAGTCAGGAGCTGCCGGGTCGCGGTTGAGGATCTCGGGTCTGAGGTTTGGGCGGGGCTCTCTTGCGACTTATGGCTTCCGGGCCAGGTCCGAAATGCGAGAATGCCAACTCTCAAGGGGTGCCTGCATGGAAAGGTTTGTTGGGAAGTTGACTGTCGTTGCACTTTTCAACGAACAGCCCGTGATGCAGCACACTTTCCAGGCACGTTCACAAGCTGTCTAGCCATGCTCGGACCTGTGGCCACAGCTCAGTAAGATACAGACCGGGCTTGACCAGGAAAGCGGTGAATCCGAAGCACGCACACTCGGAAGTGATGTAATGCTTGTCGTCCAAGAGCGCAATGCGATCAAAACCTTCATTCTCAGCGCGGGCCTGCAAGTAAGAAGCCTTACCACCGGGACCAGTCGGTGTATCAGTGGTTTCCGCACGTGACCACAACTTAGGGTTTAGGGTTTGGGGTTGGGCGTTTAGGGCTTTAGGGTTTCAGGGTTTAGGGTATAGGGCAAGCAAGCAATGTGCCTTGAACGGTCAAGGGATCTTTTCACATCATTCCAGGTACTTTCCCTCCGTTCATGTAGACCCCTAAAGAAGCATCGGTGGACCTTAGCACTGGGATTTCTAGTAGGACCCTGGTTCAGAGAACCGGCGCTAATGACTCTTGCATTTGAGGGTTCTGGCGTGCTTGAGAAACCTGGCAATTCTGCACCTGCACCTGCCTCCCGAACCTTACTTCGGGTTCCCAGACTCCCGGGAGAATCTAGGAAGCAGAACCTCTGATTTGGAAATCTCAGCTGCTAAAGGCGCGCTTTTATGGGAACCCTCTTAAGGGATCTACTTGTTGGACCCTTCCACTGGTTTCGGGTTTAGGGTTTGTGGAACACTCTACGATCCACCAAGGCCTAAAAGGCTCTAGAGATTTAGGGTGGAGGGTTTAAAAAACCCTACCTGAACCCTATATAACGAACCTTGGTAAGGTGCCTGATTTCGATGTTCTTGGACAACCAAGTGCTTAAAGATGTAGGTTTTAATAGGGTCCAGGGAAACCCTAAACTCCCAACCCTCCCAGCCCCTGCAGACCTCGTTTTTGAGGAAGTCTGCAGCGTCCGCATTGGCGCGCTTGCTCGGCGCCTGTGCAACTCCAGTTCGCTTTGGAGATGCCCAGACATTCCAAAATCCCTTAATCAAGGAATATACTTTACGTAGGACCCCGAGTATGAGTTATTCCTTAATTGAGGAATATGGGTAGTGCTCTGAATTAGGGTCCCTTTTAGGGTCCGTGTTATAAGGGTGCCGCACTATATTGGGGACCCAGAAAGGGACCCTACTTTAGAGAACTACCCATATTCTTTAGGTAGGACCCCGATCATGAGTTATTCCTTAAGCAAGGCATATTGGAAGGTCTGGATGGCTTCGTAGGGCTTCTAATCTAGGTCTATCAAAACTATCAAGGCCCCTGTCTTACATAGGACTTAGAATCTACAGGTCCCGTTACAAGCAAGAGGACAACGAGCTTCCGACTTACGAAAACTTCAGTAGATCCACAAAACCTAGACCCCAAAACTAATCCTCAACCGTCAAATCAACCCTAAACCCAATAGCGTCCTTAAGGGAACCCTTCAAGGAACCCTTAAAACCAAAAGGAGGCATGCGTCCAGGGTCCTTCTCTTTGGGCACGAGAGGAGGCAGCGTGACGCCCAAGGAGCTTTCCAGAGCCTTCACATGCGTAGTTCTCTAAATTCGGGTACCTCGTCGAGGGGCTCCTTAAAGAGGTCTGTAAGGAACTACTCACATGTGGTCGGTGGCTTTCTTTCATGTTAGCTTTTAGGGTTTCGGAAATTAGCATCAGCACTAGAATCATTATTCGTATTTTCCTTTCAACTTAGTTTCATGGCTTAGAAGGTTAGTATCAGCATCAGTATGCCTTTCTTTCATGCTGGTTCCGGTTTACAGGGCTTTACGGTTTATATCAGTGTCTGCAACAGTGTTAGTAATACTCTTACTACTCACATTAGTAAACGTATCCATATATCATAGCATCGCATTGTATAGTAGGGTAGAGAAAAGTGGAGCATTGCCTAGCAGCCTAGCATGACATGGCATGGCATGGCATAGCATGGCATGGCATAGCGCCTGATAGCATAATATAGCATAGCATGGCATCAGCATAGCATAGCATCAGCATAGCATGATAATAGCATAGCATGGCATAGCATAGAAGAGCATCATACAGCCTAGCATAGCATCGTATGTGTTATGCAACACTTTCCCCTGTGTCCTTCAAAACAAAGCTCGGTTGTTCTACGGAGCTGCTCTGTTAAACCTAGTTCTTACGGCTTGTCAAGGCTGCTTGCTGTCTCTTGTCTGCCGCTGTTTTTCACTCTGCTGTGATGGTGTTAGAGGCTCTTTCCAGCTTTTTAAGACTTCGGGGTTTTTTGCTAGCCTGCAGGGCTAGTTTCAGGTTCCTAGTCGGGTTTAGGTTGTTGCGTTGAAGCATCCCACGTGGGTCTACAGAGAATTGAGGGATTATGAAGGTAAGCACCTTGTTGTTGGAGTTCTGTTGGCAAAGCTCATTACTCCGAATGCTCAGGGTGTTCGGATTTCATGGTCACGCCTTGTTGCTTGAGGTGTAAGCTTCGGAGCTGTAAGGTTCTGGGTTGTGATAGTGGCATAGCTAGAATCGCTGCGACTGGGTTGCTGAACAAAACCTCTCAAGACCATGGGCTTTAATTAGACCAAGGCTTCCGGAGGTTTTTGGTGGTATATCATAGAGTCGCAGTAGGGACGCGCCTGTTATTCTGCCCTCCAGGGCCCCGAATAGGGCCCCCTCAGAGCCTAACATAGGGGCCTGAAGAATTGCAACAGGGTGTGGGCGGTATAGGAGACAAAAATCAGAATAGTTCTCTAAACTAGGGCCCCGTTTTGGATGCCCATACAGTAGGGCACCCATTTAGTATAACAGGACCCCTTACACGGGATCCTAATTCAGAGAACTACTCATATGTTAGAACAGGGGCCTGCAGGAGTTGTTCTGGATACTCAGGCTTCTGTACGAATCCTTGGAAAAAGGGCAGATCCGATCTGTCCCATTCTGCCTTTGGGCGACCTCTGAAGCGGTTTAGAGGAGAATTCCTGTGCATCCTGCCCCTGAAGCCCTAAACCCATCAACCCAAAACCGTAAGCCCTTAAACCCTAAACCCAAAAACCTACACCCGTAACCCCCTAAACCCTAAACCCTACAAACCCCTGTAGAGCCCCTGAGAGGAACCCTTCAAAGAACCCACGGGCCTTCTCCTGGGTGTTGCCGGGACTTTCGGGTGCCTGCACTGTGGCTTTGGGAGCTTTGCTTTCTTTCCCTAAGCCCTAAACCCTAAACCCCTAACCCCTAACCCCTAACCCCTAAACCCTAAACCCCTAAACCTCTAAACCCTAAACTTACACCCAAAAAAGAACTACAGCGGACACTATAGGTACTGTTGAGGTTAGGCTTCAGGTCAGGTCTGGTATTTGGGGATCCGGGCTACGTGATTGGTTTATAAAGAGTTTAGGGCTTAACGTTTAGGCTGTATGGCTTTAGGGTTTAGCGCGTTTGTAAGTGGAGTCCTGCGTAAGGGGGCTGTAGATGTATTTAGGTAAAGACTCGATAGCGGTACATATCACCCTACTAGTTCAAGAAATCTACGCTTGTAGAGAACCTGGGAGCAATCATAGAACTACGTCGAGCCGAGATATCTGCGATTGAACGTACCAAGTGCCCTAAACCCCAAACCCGTCAAAAGACCTCATAGCCTCATCGCCCCTCATCCCAAACGTTGCAGATCCCTGTTAAAGCAGCCCTGGTGCGGCTTCAAACCGCAAGAAGCCTGAATCATAACCTTCTCTAAGCAAGCTCACCAATCTAAAACCCGGAAACCCTAAACGCAAACTCAACAACACAACCCAAGACCCAACACCCTATACCCCCCTCTCCCTCCCTAAACCCTAAACCCTAAACCCTAAACCCTAGACCCTAAACCCTAAAACCAAAGAAAAACGGCTTCGCCTGGAAACTTCGGGCCTTTGGCCCAGTGCATCCTGGCTGTTCCTGCAAGTCCTGTGGGCTTCGTGGTTTAGGGGCTCAGGGGCTACTTGGAGGCCCAGGGGACTTAGTAAGTCGGTTATAAGTAGGGTTGTAATTAGGGTAACTCCATTTAGGGTACTTATAACTCTACTTATAACCTGCTTACTAAGTCCTCTGGGCCTCCAAGTAGGGCTTAGGGGCTCGGGGTTCAGTGTTCTGGGGCTTAGGGGCTAGGGGTTCAGTGTTCTGGGGCTTTGGGGCTAGGGGTTCAGGGTTTTGGGGCTTAAGGGCTAGGTGTTCGGGGTTTAGGGGTTTAGGGGCTTATTGGTATTTTCTTCCGACGCCTATATGAAGGCGCACCAAAGCATGCGCATGCGGTCTGGGTTTGAGTGGGGTCTGGGAGACTCCCATCCAACCCGAAACGGTTTAGGGTTTAGGGTTTAGGGTTCAGGGTTTAGGGTTTAGGGTTTAGGGTTTGAGGTTTAGTAGGGTTTGGGGTTTAGGGTTTTGGGTCTAGTGTTAGTTTCCATCACTTCAAAGCTCCGGTGACCTGCTTGTAAGTATGTAAAAAGTTGTATCTTGATTGCTGAGTTCATATGTCATCCCAAAACGTGTACACTTTCAGTTCTATAGGGGGTTATCTTATCCCAAATCCAAAGGTGTAAAGTGTACTCACTCAGCTACCAAGATATGTAAGCTTGGGTGTATAATCCTTTGCAGTGAAGAAAGGTCCGGATAGACCTAAGAAGCCCGGCACTCCACCTAATATAGAGGCCTTAATAATTAGAATAGGGTTTGGGGGTATACTATACTATAATCAAAATAAGGAGCCCCCAAAACCCTGTTCGAATTATTAAGGCCCTTACATTACCCCAAAAGACCTCTCTCCGCCCCAGCATTTCTGTGGCATAGTTCTCCCGAGCCCTTGCAGTATAAGTCAAGGTTTGTGATTGTGCTACTCCAAACAGAAAGACCACTTGCTTCAAGCCCTAAACTCATAAGGTCGTCGGTCCAAATTAAGCCCTAAACCCTAATCTCCTGGACCCCTCAACCCTAAACCCACACCTCGGCGTTCAGCTTTACCCCACGAAATTGTTTCTGCTAGGCTGGTGATCTGGAGCTTCGGTGGGATTGCCAGTGCCCTATTTGGAGGTTTGAACAGGTATGATAGCAATGTTGTTCACAAGCACTCCCAATGAGCTCTCGATTTTCGTGCTTTTGCCAGGCATGTCTGTACTCACCAGCAAGCCCACGATCTCATCGTGGCCGTTTGCAGAGGCCCACATAAGAGCTGTCTTCCCCATCCGATCTGAAAGGTCTGTGCGAACACCGATGTCCAGCAGTAACTGCACGACATGTGCATGGCCTTTGGCAGAGGCACGCATGAGAGCTGTCTTGCCACTTCGATCCATCAAATCCGCAGCAGCATGGGCTTCCAAGAGCAAGCGAACTAGATCAGCGTCGCCTGTTTCGGATGCAAAGCTGAGAGCCGTCTTGCCATATCCGTCTGTATAGTCCGCAGCAGCACCAGCCTCCAGCAGCGACTTTACGACGGAAGTGTGGCCTTTGATGGCGGCCCGCAAAAGGGCTGTCTTGCCACTACGATCCACTATGTCCGTAGCAGCAGAAGCCTCTGACAGCAAGCGCACGACATCAAAGTGGCCATTGTCAGAAGCGTAAGTTAGAGCTGTCTTGCCATAGCCATCTGTAGCGTTTGTAGCCGCGCCCAGTACCAACAGCAACTGCACCATCTGAACATGGCCGATCTCAGCAGCCTCGATGACAGCTGATCTGCCATTTTGATCGCACAAGTCTACGGTTGCACCCTTCTCCAACAGTATGCGAGCCACCTCAACGTGGCCACAAGAGGATGCCCACACCAGAGCAGCTCTATCGGTCTGATCCATGGAGTCCACGGCCGCCCTGTGCTCAAGAAGCAGCTGCGTGACCTCAAAATGGCCCCCGGCGGAAGCATAGCTGAGGGCAGTCCGTCCGCACTTGTCTTTCAACTCCCCACCCATGACTTGGAGCAGCAAGCGCACAGCATCACCATGGCCGTTCTCGGACGCGTAACTCAGAGCTGTTCTGCCCTTCCGGTCTTTCTGCTCCGCAACCGCAGTGGCATGCAACAGCAAGCACACGATCTCAGCACAGCCGTTCGAGCTTGCCGAATGAAGCGCTGTCTGGCTAAATCCATCAGCCAAGTTTGGGGACGCAGAAGCTTCCAGGAGCGAGCGCACTATCTCAACATGACCTAGGGAAGCGGAGTAGGCTAGAGCTGTTTTGCCTAGTGCATCTCTCACGTTCGCGGTTGCACCGGCCTCCAACAGCAAATGCACCGCATGAAGGTCGCCGTGACACGATGCGTAGATTAGAGCCGTTTTGCCCACTGCATCAGTCCGGTCCTTCGCCACATCGGCTTCCAACAGTACTCGCACGACCTCCTCATGACCGTTGTCGGTGGCCAAGATGAGAGCTGTCTTCCCATACCGGTCCACGAAGTCCTTGCTCGCCCCGGCCAGGCACAGCAAGCGCACAACCTCTGCCTCACCATCGGCAGCTGCTTCGAGCAGCTCGTTGGAAACTATGACCTTGTCTGCACGGGATTTCACGACGAGCTGGACTTCCATGGGCGTGCAGAGTCTGAAGGCATCATCCAATCTGCGGCCGTCATGGAGGAACCGAAGCAGGCTGACTGGTATCTGGTGCGTGGCTCGCAGTCGGTGCTTCAGACTCATCACATCACTCAGCTCCTCTACCGGTATAGCAGCCATCTCTTCCCCAGACATCTTCCAGACATGGAGCATCTTGCAGATGGGAGGCCCAACGCTAGATTCCCCAATAACCCCTTGCCAGGTACCCTTCTGCCTACTACCCAGTCTTGTTAGCGAGATGCTGCAAGAATATGAACGGTGCGGATGCGACTCTAAGTGACGACAGTCTTGCACTCCTATCCGGAACTCATCCAATCCTTCTCTTCAGTCTCACCTGAGCAAGGGATGATGCCAGCATGCAGTAACATCTAAATTTCAGCTGTACACACATACTATAGCAGCCTCGAGTCTTAATGATCAGAGAAGGGCTTTGGGGACACGATATGCTATCCCCAGTAAAGAACCACGGCATCCCAATTCTGAGCCCAATGCCGCAGAAGGCAACTGGCTTACAACGTACTTGGAGCCCGAGAGATAGAAGCCAGAATGCACAACTGAATTTTGGGATACCGGTACAGGAAGGATGGCTGCCGAAGTTGCTCAAGTCGTGGAGTTGTCTCTCGGCCTCAAACCACATCGAAAGCCTGAAATCCCCACCAACCACCAACAAAAACCGCAATTCTATAGTTTGTTCCTGGCCCCACACGCCCAAGCTCTGATTACATAACCCTAGGCCCAAACTCCCCAAATGCCGAAACCCTCAAACCTTTGTAAACGAACTCTGAAACAACACCTCCAAGCCGCCAAAGCCACAATTGACAATTGCAACTTCTTGGTAAACTTGCAACCCTATACCCTATACCCTAAACCCTAAGAAGCCTACCTCCTGAACTCCGAACCTTCTCGATAACTCACAAAATGCCCCTACACCCTAAACCCCCGAGCAAACTTCAGAACTGCCACAACCCGAACCCCCGCCCCCCACTCCCCCACCAAAAACCACATACGCAAGGAGGCGGAGCCCTCAACCCTAAACCCTAAACGATCCCTTAAAGGAAGCCTCAAAAGATCCCCCTACGGAAACCCCTAAACCCCAAGACTCGAATCCTAAACCCTGTAAGCCCTATATGCCTTCTACACCCTTAATTCTCTGAAACACCCAAAAACCTTCGATCTTCGACTTCTTGACCCAAAAACCTTAAACACCCTAAGCCCTAAAAGCCCTCAACTTGCTTCGACTTCGTCACTCAAAGCCCTAAACCCTAAACTCTGTAAACCCGAAAAGCCCTTGACGTCCTTCGACTTCTTCAGCACGGCGTTGGAGTTATTCAGCAGCGTCACCGTTAGGGCGTGGCTCTCGCCTTGAAACTGAAGGCTGGGTTTAGGGCTTAGGGGCTTAAAGACATATATATATATATGTATGTATATATATATATGTATATATATATATATATGTATATACATATATATATATGTATATATATATGTGTATATGTTTGCATGTATGCATGTGTGCATGTATGCATGTATGCATGTATGCATGTATGCATGTATGCATGCATGTATGTATGTATGTATGTATGTATGTATGTGTATAAGTGTGTATATATATATGTATACATATGTATTACACTATACTAGATTGTATTGTGCTATATTATTTCTGTTCTGCCCCATTCTATCCTGCTATATTGTATTACAATACTCTATGCTTGCATGTTTAAACGAGATTACTCGTTCGTATATGTTGCTATAATGCTTAAATGGGCTTATAGTGTTTTGGGTTTATAGGGCTTGGGCGCTAGGGCTTGGAATGTCGGGTTTAGGGCTTGGGGATGTTGTTGCACCAGGCTCTTAAAGCTGTTCTTGCGGAAGGGTCGTGAAGGCTTTGTCAAGGTGGCTTCATAAGGCTTCGTAGGGTTGCTGGGCCGCAAGGAGATAAGATTGCGAAGGGCTTGGGGGGTAGACAGGGGTAAGATTGACTAGCCATTTGGTTGCTTTCTGCTTTGTGTTAGATGCCGGGCTTCAAGGTTCACTACCGGGGTTCAGGGCTTAGTTTACAGCTCAGGGATTAGATGCGCTTATCTCTGTGTTAGTTTGTGGGGAAGGGCTGGGAATAAGATATAAACGAGCACATGCTGTCGGATTTTAGGACTTAAGGTTTTTGGGTTGAGGCCTGGGAGATTTCAAAATGAGAGCGTGTGAACAATAGGGCTTAAGATGCCAGGGGGGGGGGGGGGGGGGGGG
>CAJNJA010016293.1:0-11412 GCA_905231915.1 Symbiodinium necroappetens | reverse complement strand
GCGAGAGCCAAAGAAATTTGATTCGAGTCATACTCGAAATCCTTGAACTCTACTTCTGCCAACTCGCCCTCCGCCGGGAGCTTCGGAAGCAGCTCCTCAGAACACGCCCCCAAAAAATGCCTGCCGTGCCCCGACTCCAGGACCTAATGCAAAGTACCAAAAGCTTCCGTCCCCGGAAAAAGTCCGCATGCCCCTGTCTTCAACACAGAACGCCAACCCTCGCCATGGGCCGGGGCTCAAGGAGCGCAAGCACATCCACTAATTCCAGAGGGGCCTCTGCGAAGCTGTACCTTGCACGCAAGGGGCTGGCGAGGGAATTTTCAAAAGCGCGACGTCCATCCGCCCTATCGGCCGCATCTGCTGAACGCTTACTACTACGACCAGGAGGTAGGTGTCTAGGCTGGAATACCGATGTGTTTCATTGTAGCACATGGTGGCCCTCACACTCTATGTATTTCGAGCAGAGCTACAGTGGATTCTCATCATCATCCAATCCTGCTTGTAGCCTTGGCTAGCAAGGCATCCAATGTCATCCCAGTCGCCACCCCAAAGCTCACACCGACACGGCCTACAACAACAGCTCAACAAATCTGGAAAAAAGGGAGAACGCACACATCAGACGATTATTCAGATTTAAAGATATGTCAGCATTCCGGAGCCACCGATGCCAGCTACAAGTTAGGACTTCCAAGCTCGCCCGCCCAGAAGCTTAAGCTCTCTAGGCTGGAGCTGCACACGTGCAAGGCCATTCTCAACAGATGGATCCCAGTGAAGACCGCCACCCAGCTGCACGTTGAAACCTCGGAGTGGACGGGTGGTTTGGCGGCTTGGCGCTTGCCTTTTCCATTTGATCCAGCGTGGTTGGAACAGCGGTGCTTCCATGTTGAACTTGCTGATGCTGCGTCGCGGGGAAACTAGTTGCTTGGGGTAAAAAGCAACACCTGGAACGCTGCTGCCTTCTGTACTTTTTTTGAAGGTTTGAGATCTGGCTCAGCCTGGCAGCCCCGGAAGTAGTCGGACTTGCCCTCTGCATGAGCCTGGCGTGTGCCCGGCGAAACGGTGTCCCAAACCCGTGCACATCGGGGTCCTTCAGGAAGGGCTGCAAAAATTGGACCAGTAGATCGCTGGTGATCTTCCTGGCAGGCGCTTCGGGTTGGAGGCTTCTGGCTGCACGTGCCCCTCCCCCTGTTGCCGTGTCGGTCCTGGCTTGCTCCAGCAGGAGTGGGCGAAGCGTCTCGAGGTTCACCTGCGGGTCGGCGCTGGCTTGTCCCTCTCTTCCTTCCTTCCTTCCTTCCTTCCTTCCTGTCATGGAGGGTTCGGGATGAGGGCAAGCGATTGTGTTTCAATGCTACAGCATCGGCTGTAGGGATCACAGCGATGCAGCAAAACTGGACTCGGAACGGCGGACCCTTTTCGATCTCTGCCTGCATTGTCTGCAGATTCCCGACCCCCTCCACACAACTGTTGAGGAGGCCACCCCGATGCCACGAGGGCTTGCGAGGTCCCCATGGCGGAGATCATGGGAGCAACAGAACAGGAAGACAGACAGAGACACAGTCAGACAGAGAGAAGGACAGAACAGGTTCACAGATATTTGCAGATAGATGGACAGACCCGTCGGGAGAGGAGTGGGTGCACGCATGAGTAGGTCCACTGACGGATCAGCCAGCTAAGCGAATCGGGGGGGAGACACAAGGTTGGCCAGAGGTTGTGCGCCCCAGGGGAGCCTGCGTGTTTGCCACAGCGGCGCTTGAGTCACATATATCCGACACCACTTTGCTTAAGAGGCCCTTTCACGCCCATTGCCTCCTCCGAAACCCGACCGCGGCCCTCTTCGGAGGGTGGCCCGCCAGCAGGGGGCCGGAGCATACAACCTCAGTGCGGACCCGGGGGAGAGCTGCTTGCACTACCTGTACCACGACCTCGACGATGGCAAGCTCTTTAGCAAACGGGAAGAAGGGCGGAAGTGCAGCACCGGCAATCAGCGCGATCCCTGCGCCAAACCGGCAAAGGTCAATACAACGTGGGCGGAGCAATGCAAGCTCGCGGAAAAGCTGCGTGGGATGAGGGTGACTTCCGACAAGGACCCCGGCAAAGGTAAAGGCAAAGGAAAGAGCAGACCTCTTTGCGAGTATGTACGGTTTGAGACGGACGGACCAGGGGATATCACTACTGTACGAACCCCCTGGGCAGATGGATCGGGAAGACTATCCGTCATGACTGGAGGAATCGGAAGTATGTCAACCTGACAATGGGGCTGATGTTGAACGCAGAGGATGCCGATGAGTACCAGCGATACATACAGTGGCGGCACAATGCACGACGGGATACGGGCAGACGAGCGGACAAGTTGGTGGCCATGGTAAGGAGCACAACCCTCGCATAGAGGAGGAGCTCCGCATATACGTGGGGAGGTACCCATGGAAGCTCGCAGGACTGCTCAGCACAGCCAAGCAGGTCTTCAAAGATGCTATCGCCAAGCAGCAACGCAAGAAGGACAAGAAGAAAGACAAGGACAAGAAGACCACAAAGCGGAGCCGGGCTACTAGCAGCACATACGAGACGCCCCCTGGGACCAGACAACATGAGAAAGACCCGCGCGGTACAAAGAGCGAGGCGGACCGTTCAGTTCCTCGTACCTTCAAAGTGGTGTGCCCGCAGCAGACATAAGGACTGCGGCGCCGATAATTAGGGAGGGATTTTCCCTCCTATGGCCTTTTGCAAAGGTTACAACGAGACTTGTAGACCACCAGAGCAGGGACACAGAGTGCACCGGTTTTCTTTCTCCAGCTTAACTGCTATGTAGGCGGGGGGACTGGCCCTGACTCTAAGAGGCCAGGGACCTCCGGGGCCCCAGGACGGGGACTACCATAATCGAAGCATGTTTCAAACTGAGTCCTTAAGGGAAACATTCTGAAACATACTTCTCGCGCAGAAAACCAGCAGAGGTTTCACGTCCTTGCAATGCCCCAGAAAGTATGGGGGGACCCTGGTGGCCGAGGGACTTGACCCATCCCATGACACGAAGCCAACTGGCAACAACGCCAGCTGCGTGTGCCTTTGCAATTTTGGGGCCCTAGCACTCAAGAAGCTGCCTCCTTCTCTGTGAGGGACTTAAGCTGGTCGCTGACCACGAATCCTGGGCAGTTCATCGTCGTCTGCAACAGACTGTCCTGACACCTGTGTCTTGTGAGTGTCTCCCACCCATGGCACAGACGAACTTCCCCAGTTGTCATCCCTACCCCTTGCACGCAGAGATGCTGTACTCGTGCAGATTCTCGATCAAATTCTTGCCGCCAGTTTGCAGTGCCTGAGGCAATTCAGCTCATGTCCACAAGGGCGTGTTGCAACACTAGCAGGGTGCCCAGTGCTACGTACCTCGAGTACGTTGGAACTAGATGAAGCAGGAGGCAGCCTGCAATATGACGAGAGCCCTGACCGGCCGACCTCTGGCTGTTCTTCTTTGTTGAATCCGCACCCTGCTGTCTGTTGCAGACGGAAGTTCTCCCCCTTGTGCTTTACAGGCTCCCAGGCTGACGATCGAAATGCTGAGCTCACACGTGCAGACTGCGAACGTCCCGCAGTCACTGGCCTTCGAACTGCTCAACTGCCCAACTCCACAGCCGGAAGGCCCTCCACCCAGACTACACTTCAGGACACCCGTTTTTATTACATCCGGACTTGGGGTGTCGGCCGGTACTTCAGGACACCCTAGAATGAAAATGTGCACGGTCTCTCGAAGCCACAGGACCGTTTAGAATCTTAGAATCTTGGAGACTGGCCTTTGCCACTTTGGGGTCCGCCAGGAAAGCACCCACCAGTTCCTCACAACTCTTGCAGACTCAGCTGGGCATCCACGGGTTCAAACGGTGTTTGGCGTTCCTGGCCTTTCCCCTGGACTAATACCTTCCAAATGCTGTACAGTGGCAGACGGTGTTGGACTGGTTGAAATTCGCGGCATGCTGCGGAGTTTAGCGCTCTGAGTAGTCTGAAACGCTGATACTCGCAACATGATTTAAGCCTCTAGGCAACCGTGCCCTACGTCAGGAAAAACAACGCTAGAAAACGTTCCGAATGAAATAGTTCTAGATCCAAAAGGAGCGGCTAAATGAAGCCAAAACGAAAGCCCGCGCACCTCGACTGTTCAGCACTGAATACAGAGACTCTGCCTGCCTCCGCGAGGCGTTCCACGTCGAAGTTTTTGATCAGAACGTCCAGAAGCCTGCGTTAGGCAACTCCCATCACCAAGGGTCTGAGTCAGGGTGCAGTTTACTGGGGCCGTGGCTTGGCAGGTACAGTGTGTGCCGTCAAGTCAAACGATGACTCCAACGCAAGATCGCCATTCACCTTCGAAGCCACGTGCACACACGCTTGCTAAATGACGCACACGGCACACATGCAAAAAACTCACGTGACAAATGTTCATCAGCTCAGCAGTGCTCCCGGTCGCTTCTGTCATTTGCCCGGACAACTTCATCCGCCCGCTCAGCCAAAGGTCCTGGAGGGGGTCCGTTGCGAGCACAGCCTAGACGGCGTAGAGCACACCAAACACTTAGCCGTTTTGGGCAGGAACGCGTCCTGGAGCTCAGGTGGTTGGTCATCCCTCAGCGGCAGAAACTGCAGGGAGGCCAGGAGGTTGATAGGAATGGCCGTCTCCTTGGATTGTAACTCCTATCCCATTTTTGTCAGACGGGGGGATGGGAGGGCGGAGGAGCTGCATGTTGGGGACACGCATCAGCGTTGAGCAATTACGGGTCACTCATCGCGCCTGTGCTGGAAGCAGGTCAGTTTGCGTCATTCGAGCTTGCATGAGGTGCTTGTCACTTCCGTGCTCAGAGGTCTACTTTTGATGCGCCGCGGCTCGACCAATTTAAAGAGGTTATCCAAGAGCAACTGGTCTATGCCGCCTCGGTTGGGGACAGGGAAGCTTGGAAGCTGAACCTGGCAGGTGCGGCAAGATACCGATGCTAGATCACCATGCTTGCACAAAGGCGAAGAAGTCCGGACCTTCTCACGGGTCTAGTCTATTTATTTAATAACCAGCCGGGGCAGGGAAGGAACAAAGCAGCTTCCCATACCATCCGCAGGGCGGCCCTAAGGGCAAAAGCATAAGCACGATCTCCCAAGCCTCATTGAGTTTTGAAGAGAGTCATTTTGAAGAGAGTCAGAAATGCTCCATCTAAGGCCCAAAACAAGATAAGGAGATTGGGAAGCGATCCCATGGAAGATGCACCAAGGTTGCTGGAGGTCGGGATCAAAGTGTGGGATGCAGAAAAACGTCAAGGCGCTACACAAGAACACAATCTCCACACGTCCAGAACTGACAGTGGTGAGCACATCAGGACCTCACGACGTCCTGACATCCTGCAAGCTGGGGCGTGGGCCAAATCGATTCAGCGCGAAGTCCAGGATTTGTTGGTTCTCGAAGCTGAAACTGAAGTATCGCACCTGCTAGGCCATTCTTTCTTGTGCATTTTAGAACTCTACAGGAGGGCTCGAGGGGTGGTGCAACGAAGGGAGGTCAAGTCGGGCCGGCGGAGTAAACAGCTTCACACGGCGGACATGATTTGGCTGATCTTGGGTCAAACACCCGTGCCTTGGTTTGGAACAACTCCGCCACCCAGCTGCCCTTCTTCTTCTTTGCGTGTATCTTCCCGGCGAGATCGAAGTGGACCGTGCCGTTCCTCATCTAAGAGAATCAACAGTAGCCACACTACCAAGTTTACAACGAATTGTGAAGCAAGTCCTACTGAGTACAAAATCGAGCCAGAGCATTTCCACATAAGAACAGAGGTGCTGGCCCTTTGCTAGGGCAGCGCGGTTCGCTGCGAGGCTCGAGGCCCAACTGATGATGGTGCTCCCAGTGACGACCTCGAAGCCACTGAGCCAGAGGTCTGCTTGGCCGAGTCCAGCATGCTTCCCGATAGAGTCGTCTCCCACAAGCTCGAACTCCAAAGCATCTGCACCGGTTCGCGTTAGCTTCAACTCGGCCTGCAGCCTTCTGAACCGAAACTTCTCAGCAAAAAGATAAACGTCGTCGTCTGTGTCGTCTTCATGGACACCTAGGACCATGCGCACGACGAAGCGTTCGCCGAAGTCCCTCGTCCCAACCAGATCCAAGTTGTCTTGCCGAAGGCACTGCAGGCGATCGTCATTCTTGGGCACCTCCTCGGGTGGATCTGAAAGATCCAGCCTCCCTCGAATGCCAAAAACTATCCATGGCAGGAGTGATGCCAGAAGGACATAGCCAGAATTCGTGACCATGGCATGGACGGGTTAGCAAACCAAACAAAATCTCACAATGTTGGCCCCAGGCCAACAGCTGCGGCAACTCGAGCGCTCGTTTTTGATGACAAGCGGTGCTGGATTAAAAAAAAGTCAGTTGACAATTTCGGCACGTTTTCGCCGATTCTAGGAAAACTACAAGCCCGCATTTTGCTCGTGATAATCAGGTTATATTCCGTACTTTTGGGGCACGACTGCTCCTGCTACTACTGCTGCTACCCCTCCTCTAACCTACCACCACCACTACCACGACCACGACCACATACTGAGACTAACCCTGCCACTGGCACTATCACTACCGCCTCCACTACCACGACGAATCTGCCTCCATTCCCATCACCCCTCAATTTTTGAACCCGGCCCATTGTTCCCACTTCCGGACCTAGCTTGTTCCCCATGCTTGGGCACGGCAGAAGCAGCCTTACGCAGCATACAGCCAAGCCTTCACCCGCCCACCGTTTGTCCCAGAGACCCATCCAAAGAGAACACCCAGATGGAGGTGAGGGATGGTGCCTCCTGCACTTTGCAGTGTAAAACCTCAAGCCACTTCAATGGTCATCGGCCATCTGTAATCATCTAGATAATTTATGCTATGCTAAGATCCCATCCCCCCAAAAAAAAATTCTGATGCTGTTGCTAACACGACGATGATCGTCATGTTTCGGGTCCGAGTGATGCCGGCTGTCGGAACGGGCTCGGCCAAAGGGTGTGAACTCGTCGAGTCACCCTGGCTCTGTGGCTGAAGAAGATCCGCGCACTTTTCGTCGGGCCCGGTGAAGATTCCTGCTGACAGCTTCGGCTCTTACTGCTCCCGGCGGTCGAGACATGATTAAACTCAGGATAACTCAGGTATGCCTGTGTCCTGACTACCTTACAGAGAGCAGGAGGCAGGAGCTTCCCATCTTCGGGCATTTGCCTTGTGAGCCACCAGGACTTTACACAGTCAAACCGAGGCACGCCACATCTTCATGTGGCCCCCGTACTACTCGCAACAGAAACATCAGAAACTGCGGGGGTCTCTGCGAAGCGAAACACCGGCTGAGCATTAAAATTAGACAGGAATGTTCTCACCCGCCCAGCAAGATCGATCCTCAAAGAAGCATGATTATCTGCAACCCTGACACAGTGAAGGCATGAAGATGGAAAAGCACACAGCATCAGAGAAAGACGCTACCCGCCTCCCAACACACCCACAAATACAACATATGCCCAACCCCTGCAAAAGAACCTCAGACGCGACATCCTGCAAACTACGGAGCATTGGCACCCCCCACCTCCCAGAAACACAACCCCCACAAAATTCTTTCGCATCGACACCACTGGTCTTCGACAATGTATGAGCTACCGCACGTAATTACCGGTGTTTCCTTGGGCTCCGACGAGCAACTTTCTTCTTTTCCCGGGCAGTGCAGAAGCCACGGGCTTGGTGATCCCGGCTACGTCGGAAAGCCGACTAGCGACATCTTGCTCCTGTGCACGCATGTGCACGCATGTGCACGCGCACTCCTCCTGCAACATCCCACAAACAAGTGAAACCTGGCGATCATCCTTGGCAGTCACGCCTCGTTGTGGGAACAGGAGCTACGGTTTGCGAGCGGTGTGCTCCGCAACTCCTTTGTCGCTTTCGCTCCGAGACAAGCGCTTTATTCATCCGCTCTTGTGTCGGGAACCAGGCTTGACAACCCTGGCCTGAAGTATAGAAGCAAGCTCTTAAAGTCTTAAACCGTTAAGGGACGGAAGGCCGCCGATAAACCTGCCCTCATCGAGGCTCACTTCGTGGCCCGCGCCCATCGCTGGAGCGGGGTTTCCACCTCCTGAGCCCGATTTTGGAAGGCCCCTTCCTGACCTACACTGTTCTCTTGTTGCCGATTGGGATCGAAAAAGGACAACCATTTATCAAGCTTTCACAACTTCAGATCTGGACTAGCTGCTGTGCAGGGTTTCAGTGCAGCCGCGCGGCTCACAAGATACTTCTCTGCCAGGGGCTTTGGCAAGATGGCTGTTGCTGTGGTAGGGTGCGGTCCTTGCATCTGCTTCCCATAGACGATAGGACCGATCGGAAGCTAAGCAGCTTGGAAGCAGTCCCTCTTCAAAAAAAGGGCACACGGCAAACGCTCACGAATAGCTTCCAAAAGACCCGCCGTCCTGGTCGGTCTCGCACCGCTCCCTTCCTCGCGGGGTACCAGGCAGCGGACGCGGATGTTCCAGTTGTGCCGGAGCTGCCCAACCCTGCCGGGTTAGGAGAGCATGGAACGAATGATACACGCGCGAGTCCGGAGGCTATACCGTTGCTCTGATTTCCAACGCAAACAAGGTGCTCCTGCAAGTTAGCCCCATGGAGGCCAGGGGCGCCTCCGCCCAGACTCTCGTGAATGGTGCTCGCGGCCACACCGAAATCAGAAAGATTTCCTGGGCACCATGCAATTCGGCTTCCTCATCCCTTTTGCCTTGGGAAAACACCGATCCAATGAATCCCTCTTCCCTTTGTCAAGAAGAGATCCGAATCCCCTTGCGAAGATCGGAGGCCCAAGGCCTCAACAAGGGTGCCCGTTTCAAGCTTTATCCAACCCATTCCATGCTCCTCAACTCCACACAACTTCAAGCCGTCAGGTCATGTCAGGTCCGGCCCCTTTACTAGGCAAATCTGTGGTCTTGGTTATCGCATGCGGGCCGCACACATGCAAGCTACCTGAGAGCAACAGAGGCTGTCACTGCTGGCGTTTTCTGCAACAAGCAGCATCCAGGTTCCCGCACGATTCCAGCAAATGGTTGATCAGCCCTTGCCGAGGCTTCGGATTGGCTTCAAAAGCGTGAAACTGCAACTAACTGAACGATTCGAATTGAGCCTTCAGCCTCATCCAGATCCGTTTGGGGCCATGGCCGGCGGGAGTCAACAGCTATGACTGGAACCAGATCGATGAGAAATTGCCTTGTCACCTCAAGTCCACCAAATGTGAGAAAGTCTCACTTGCATACGCCCTCCACAAGGCTTTGGCCACCCAAATGGCAGACAACGGGAATGAGAGATAACCGGCCACCGTGAACCCCGAGGGTCGGGAAAGGAGCATCCGATTTCCTGTCGATCTTTAAGTCGACCAAACAGATATGAAAGGATGCCAAAAAGACAATGAGCGAGTAAAACTTTGCCGAGCGAAGGGGGCAACGCAATGCCGTGGAGTTCGGAAAGGTGCAGAAAAGAAACAGACACGTGGGGCGGGCCTTGAACCAGACCACGGCGTCCGAAGACCAACTTCACGTCCGAGACGGCCTTGTGGCGGCTCCTCCCAATGCCCACATGCCAACACGAGTTCGGCTTTCACAAGCTGGACAATCCCGGCGAGAAGGCCTCCGGCAAAATTCCCTTTTTATCTCCGGGTCAGAAACCACGGGCTGCTTAAACATTTGTAAAGACCTGCTCCATGTCCGGAACTTTCCCGGTATCACGCTTCATCCGAAAAAACACAGGTACAAGACTGCACGGGGCTTATATCGGGTGTACGACGGTGTACGATACGGTTCATGGAAACAGGTGCTACTTGTGCAGGGGAAAGCAACCCGTGCACACCGCTGCCAAAGGCGGCCGCAAGCTCTTGGCTGCTCTGTTGACTAATTGCGTATTGGTGGCTCCACGTGCCGCTGTAGGCTTGGCAGGCTTGGGCCACGTCCACACTTCTCGTGAAGCTACGACTAAACAGGAGTCGTTACGGACAAGTGCTGGGGAGACTTCGAGGCACCACCACAACACAGAGTCCTTCCAGTGACTCGAACATGCCAAAACTGTACAAAAACCCTGTGAATTCAGGCCAGGCAGAACGCTGCTACTGCCAATAAACTAGTAAACTCCGTGTTACTTCAGAGCGTATCGATATAGATTTCATCAATCTCGCCATCCGCATCACACTCACACACCGGCCTGAGACAATGAGACTCCGGCCTCGCTTGGACGTCGGCTCTGCTAGCGTCCTCCTCGTCTCGCTGCATCCACTGACCCACGACCTCGTTCCCCACACTCGGGCTACAACACAGAACCATCGTTGCGACAGTTCCGTAGATAAGAGCCATGTAGAGGGGCTTCAGTAGAAGGTCTTGCAGCAGACTTATCCCTGTACTTTCCAGCCACTTCGAACCATCCGTGTCACTCACGTTTGCAAGGAAGCCAAATATGTAGAGAATCGACATACCCATGTCCACAAACCAGATCAACCAAAAGAAACGGCGCCGCCAACGCCAGCTCCGCAGCTGTCGCTTCTTTGCCTCCTCGGTCCAGTGCCGGATTATGACCTGGCGCCACTGGACGGCGGCCAGCAGCAGGATCAGCAGGTCACTCATGCAAGCGGAGAGTATGCCCACAACACCAGCGCGAAGCAAGCGTTCCCCAAAGTTTTCCGGAGGCCTGCAGTCTCTCGCTGAGTCAGTAGACACGGCGGAGGCCGCGAAAAAAAGTGCGTTGGCTGCCCCTGTGGACACCAATTTCAGAATGATCAGTGAGGCACGGACCACATGGGACCTAAACAAGCTGACATACTGCATAGTGACCCAGGGATGCATTGCCCGCGTCAGCAGGACCACGCGCTTGCACCAGTAACTTTTTAGGAACTCCTTCGCAGCAGACGCTTTGCGTCTTTCTGTGGGGGTTGTTGCCACGTCCATGCGAACAAAGTCCACAACTGTCACCGATAGGCTGGCTGCGTTGGAAGGTCGCATGCGGGCCCGACCAACTGCTGTCTCCGATGCTCGGATACTTTGTCGATCGGCATGACTTTTGTAGGCATAGATCGAGCTGATGCAACGATTGATCGTGACCATCTTGGCATTCATCAGCTCTTTTAACATGTCGGCATCTGGCATTTCGAAAATCTGGCTCAGGAACCACATGAACTGCGACAGCATCCGTGCCGCGGCCTGATGGCAAATGTTACGGCGATTCACCTTCTTCACTTCGGGTTCCTGGTCGTCACTGATGCCGATCTCGTGATCGGTCTCCTCCTCGAGCTCAACGAGCAAAGCTGCCTCCACCTCCTCCCTTGAGAGCGCTCGCTTTGCATCAAGGCGTAGGGCATACAACAACAACAGGACGAAAACGAAGACAGCGATGAAGGCGATGACGGTCGGCGACCGGCCAGTCCA
>CAJNJA010016292.1:0-11412 GCA_905231915.1 Symbiodinium necroappetens | reverse complement strand
ACCCTTAAACCCTAAACCCCTGATCCCTAAGCCCTAAACCCTAAACCCTACACCCTGAACCCCTAAACCCCTACACCCACAGAAACGTGCAATCCGCAGAGGCTCACTACGACAAGCTTCTCATGAGGATGTTCCTAGCGGCCAGCGAAATTCTGGATATGGAGAACCAGGATGTTGGGCTTAGAGGTTCAGGATTTGTGCGGGTATCCCTGCATTTAAACCCCAAACCCTAAACTCGGGGTTAGACTCAGACCCTAACCCCTTTTCGGAAGGGCTGAGGCTTAAAGCTTGAGCTGTTTCGGTTAACTTGGAGCCTTGAAGACACCAAAGCCCTAAACCCCTAAACCTAAACCCTAAACCCTACACCCCAAACCCTAAATCCTGAAACCCAAAACCCAGAAAGGACTTCCGGATGGGCGGCCAGAAGGTGCAGCTGAAGATGGGCACGCACACCGGGAAGATCATCGCAGGGGCTGCTTGGAGAAGAGAGTTTTCTTCTTGTTTAGGATTCAGGACTTAAAGGATTTAAGGGTTTAGGGTTTGGGGTTCAGAGGTTTAGGGTTTGGGGTTTAGGGGTTTCGGGGTTTAGGGTTTAGGATTTCGGGGTTGGGGTTCGGGGGTTAGGGTTTAGGGTTTGGGGGCGGCTTGGCGAAAAGAGTATCTGGCTGCATGCTCCTTTTCTAGGACATTGCAACTACCCTAAATCCTAAACCCTAAAGCCTAAACCTTAAACCCTAGCACCACGCGCCTTTTAATGCTTGTTGGCCTTAGGTTTTAATTTGCTGTGCTTAGAGTTGTTAACCCTAAGCCGGATCGCTGATACCCTACGCCATACATGTTACGCGACGCCGAAATACGGTTGATGATATAAATCCAGCGTTACCTTAAGGGTCCTAAACTCTGGGAATTGTGGTAGATTCCTAAACCCTAAACCCTAATGCTAAGGATTTATATCATCAGCCGTAGTTCAAAGTCCCAGCCAGGCCCCAAGCCGCAAGGCCTACGTCCGAAGCTCTTGAAAAATGCCACAATGCTGCTTTATTTCGCGAAGATTGAACATTTTAGGGTTTAGGGTTTAGGGTTTATAGGCTTATAGGGATTAGGGTTTAGGGTTTATAGGGTTTTAGGATTTCCGAAAGTTCTGATCAGAGCCTTCGGCCCTCCAGCGGATCCCTAAGGTGATTGGCAAGAAGCTTCCTCGTTTCCGCCTCTTCGGCGACACCATCAACACCTCTGCCAGGCATGTCGGGGGGTCGCGTCCAACTCCGGAGGTGCCCCTCCCTATTCTTAAAGCCCTAAACCCTAAACCCTTGAAAATACTGAACCTAAAAACTTTACTTACAACCCTAATCCCTAAACCCTATACTCTTAAACACCGAAAGCACTGAACTTAAAAACCCTTAAACTGCAACAACTCCCGGGCAACAGAGTTGGAAACCCAAAGCGTTTTCATCTTCCCGTGTCCGCTTAGGGCTTAGGGTTTAGGGTTTAGGGTCTAGGGTTTTAGGGTTTAGGGCTTTGGGCTTAAGGTCTAGGGTTTAGGGTTTTAGGGTTCAGGGTTTAGGGTTAAGGTCTAGGGTTTTAGGGTTTAGGGTTTAGGGGCTTAATGGCTTTCCTCGCCGAACAAGTGTTCGGAGTAGGCGAAGGATGGTCTGGCCTTCACAGACATGTATTTGCTGAAGTGTGGGTCCAAGAGACATATGCCAGATTTTTCATGCCAACTGAATGAGGGGACTCACGCAAGTGGAATTACTGATGTAGTGTTTACCCCTAAAACCCTAGCCCGAAGTGCAGCCGTAAGCCCTACACCTTAGACGCTAAATCTTACCGCAGATATCTGAGTACTCCCCTAAACCCTAAACGCTAAACCCCAAACCCTAAACCCCTAAACCCCTAAACCCCTAAACCCCTAAGCCCTAAACCTTGGAGGCCAGAGCTGTTACAACCTACCCCCACCCCCTCTTCTACTCAGCGCGGGTTGCCCCATTAAGCCCTGTAGAGCTTTGTTCGACTGTTTATATTGAAGACTCTTAATATCGGCTGTTCTCAACCCTACGCCCTCACCCGTAAAACCTGGTTCCTAATATAGGGGCCTAAATAAGTACCAATACCACGATATTTTGGAGGTTCCTTAGTATAATTTCTAGTTGTAGTCTAATATACCCCAAAACCCTATTCTGACTATTCAGGCCTCTACGTTAACCTTAAGCCCCAACCCTAGACCTTTATCCGAGTCTAGGGGCTTGAATAGCAGCCTCTTCAAAAGAGTAAACCCTAAACCACTAAACCGCTAAACCCTAAACCCTAAACCCCTAAACCCTTAAACCCTAAACCCCTAAACCTCTAAACCCCTAAAGCCCTAAACCCCTAAACCCCTAAACTCCACACCCCCGAGCTCTCCTTCATTTTCGAGCTGGTCAGGATGATGCAGAAGTCGAAACCAGGTCAACTGATGTTCGGCGAGGAGAGGGCTGCGACCTCGTGTGGACTTTGATGCCTTTTTTTTGGTAGGGTTGTAAAGAGGTTCTTATAGGGGTTTAGGGTTTGGGGTGTCACTAAGGGTTATATGATTCCAAGGGGAGGGTTTTATAAGCATGGCGCTTTGTGAAGCACCGGGTTCTGCCAGGCTTTCAGCTGTGAAGCCTTCAGGCGCACTTAGGGTTTCAAGCCTAGGGTTAGGGTAGCCGGGGCTCTATTAAGGATTTCTATAGGTTTTGAATGGTTGCATAAGGCTGTCTAAAGGTTTTGGTCCCGTTTTCAATACGTGGTAGAAAAGCTGCATTCGGCACTAGACGTGGTATGAAAATCCTTCATGGATTTATACAGACTAAGCCCTAAACCCTAAACCCCTAAACCCCTAAACCCCCAAACCGTAAACCCTAAACCCTAAAGCCCTAAAGCCTAAACCTTTCTGAGGTTTCAGCCTTGGGGTTTACCTCACCCAGTGGTTGGGTTTGGAGCGTTTCTTCAAACTGCTTGGATCTTGGAGGTTTGGGGCTTCCGGCTTGAACTGAAGGGCTTTTTTCGGGTCTAGTGTAGGGGCCTTAACAATAATAATAATAATAAGAGTAGTAATGATAATGATAATAATAATGATAATGATAATAATAATATTAATTAGAATAGGTTTTTGGGTTAGTTTAAACGATAAACATAATAGCGAGCCCCCAAAATAGTATTGGTATCTCGTTCGGCCCTTATAGTAGGACATCTCGGGGGCATAGCTGGGATGCGAGGGCAAAAGCTCAAGTAGACTCAACACTGCCCCAGACAAAGGTGGCAGGTTTGGGCCTAATTAGGGCTTTTTAGGGCTTGTGGTTCCGTTCCGCCCTAAACCACCCCAAACCCTAAACCCTAAACCCTAAGCCCTAAACCCTAAACCCTAAACCCTAAACCCTAAGGCCCAAGCCCCAAAAAGCCTTGAAAAAGCCGGAGGAGACGAACCAGGTTCTACCCAGCTGCATCCCATCCCAGAAGGCGCTCTCTACGGGTTTCATGGGTTCCTCTAGGGGGTTTGGGTTTTTGGGTTTAGGGTTTAGGTTTTAGGGTTTAGGGTTGAGGGTTTAGGGTTGAGGGTTTTAGGGTTTAGGGTTTAGGGTTTGGGGTTAATTGAGTTTAGGGTTGAGGCTTAATTGAGTTTAGGGTTGTTTTAAGAGCGCCAAAGCGGTTCGGGATGGGTCCCTTCCTCAGCGCAATCTTGTTTTCTAGGTTTTGGGTTTGGGCGTTAGGGTTCGGGGTTTACGGTTCAAGATAAAGAGTGTAGGGTTTAGGGCTCAGGGTTCAGGGTTTAGGGTTTAAGTTTAGGGTTGGCTCATTGTGGGTGTTGTAAGGCTTCTTATTGAGTGTTTCAAAGGAGGCTTTCTATTGGGTTTTCAAAGGGGGGGTTCTATCGCTAGCAGTGTTCTAGGCTTTGGTGTCTGAGGCATGGGACCGAGCAAGTAGGTCAAAGGTACAGTTGTACGCAACCTGAGTGAGAGTTGATTCTACGTGAAGTCTACTTGTATCCTGCTTGCTAAGTACATGGACCCTTCGAGTCAGACAGGCATTACAGCTCTGATGGAATTCAAAAGTCGAAAGCTGCCCACCAGCCAAACCAGGGCTAAATCCTGCAAGCTCCCCCAATGCCACAAGTCGTGATTGGGCTTTCGGGTTTAGGGCTTAGGGCCAACACTGGAGCAACGACTTTAGTAGCTTTAGTCGCTTGAATGCTTGTTGGGATTTCAGGGGGGTTGAGATTGAATTTCTCCTAAACTCTAAACCGTTAAGGGCAGACGGGTGCTGGGTTGGGATGCGATGACCTGCAGCAGCGAAGCATGGGCCTCCGAACAGGGGGGCCTTAATAATTGCTATACTATTTTGGCGGATTCCATATTCGAATTATAGGAAAATATATTCCAAACCCTAGTCTAATTATGAAGGCCCCTAAATTAAACTGCCTCAAGGCAGAAGACCCCACGCCCGTCAGACCACCACCCTACAACAGAAACTGCAAATCCGACCTGGACCCTAAGAAACCTACCTGTTTAGGGATTTAGAAAAGGACATCAGATTAAGGAACCCTACAAAAGGTAGGATTCTCAGGGTCCAGGTAAGGGCTAAACCCTCAATCCTAAACCTTAAACCCTAAACCCTAAACCGTAGACCCTGAAACCCAAACCCAAATGCTGCAGCGGGAAGTGTGCCGCAAGCCCCTCTGCTCACAGGGGGAGAAGGTGATGATGAAGGGCAAGGGTGAGGCCACGGGAGCTGAATACCTAGCTTCTCCAATAGTGCCCTTTTGCCCTTTCATGTTAGGGTTCTTTTTTAAAGCGCAGTAACAGGTACCCTCAGTGTTGAGAGGACACTCTGGAACCTAGATATGGAAGCCCAAACCAGTGATAGCAATACTATTCAATTCGGTAGGGTCCTTATCAGCATTATAAGTACACTATCATGACATAACTCTATACCCTTAACGCCTTATTCGAGTCATTCAGGCCCCTATATGGATCCTAGTAGGAGCCCTTTATAGAGCCCTACCCTATTCAAACCAATCAGGTGCCTGTATTGCTTGCTGTGATTTACCGGTCTTTGCCCCTCAGCCCTAAACCCCAAACCAACCCTAAACCCTAAACCAACTTTAGACCCTATGTGATCACCCCAAGCGGCTTAGGTACCGGTTCAGAGCTTTGTGCGCATATGGGTTAAGATGGGTGTTTGAACTCTCTCTCGAAACCCCAAGTCCCGAGTATAGTCAGTAGTTGGTTTTATGGGGCTTTAATGAGGGGATCGGACTAGTTTGCAGCATCATTGTTGACGGAGAGTTCCTCTGTTCTACTTGAATACGCACTATAACGATAATTCGAGTCATCAGGGCCTCTGTATTAAGCCCACAGGCTCCGAGCCCCAGAAGACCCTAAAGTCTTAAGCGAAGAACAACCAAAGTCATTCAGCACGGTTTAGACGTGGGGTTTAGGGTTTAGGGCTTAGGGGGCTACCGGGGAGAATTCACAAGCTTCGGGGTACTTTTCTCAGGGGTCCGGGAAAACGGGTCCTGCTCTTTGTCGCCTACATCCTGCCAGCTCTGTAGACCTTATCTTGCAGAGGGGGCGTTTACTAAAAGTTAAAGCCGATCACACACATACATATACACATACATATGCATATACATATGCATATTATTGCATAAACATGTACACATGCATTGGTGTGTGCATATATATCTTTGCACGCCCACACACACATATATATATACATACATGCATACATGCATACATGCATACATGCATACATGCATACATGCATACATGCATACATGCATACATGCATACATGCATACAAGCATACAAGCATACATACATACATACATACATACATATATACATACATACATACATACATACGAAGGGCGGTACATGTAGGTGCACACAGCCATACCTGCATCCGTGCCTGCCTGCATGCATGCATGTATGCTTTTGACCTGAGAGGAACCGTTCAGTAAATGGCTACTCGAAAGGGTTCAGCTACACCCCAAGTCCTCCGTAAGCTCTGCTGCCAAGGCTGGAATGTCTGGAAGGATGGCGGGCAAGTGAGCAGGTCCAATATGGGCCGCTCCGGTTTCCCAGTGACCCCGCCAAGCGAAAAAGGTGTTTGCAGAGCCGGTTTAGTTATTACTATGAGTTGCAAGGCGGTTTAGCAAGGGGCCCTTAAGACTGTGCAAAAGCGATTTCGTGATGGTTTCGATGCGACTCAAGGAGACGATGGGATGTGGTTTCATCACACTTATGAACCCTGAACCCTCGTCACTAATCTCTATATAAACCCCCAGCCCTGACTACTGCCCGCAGGTCCCTTACAGCGCTACGCACAAACGTATTGCACAATCACTCTTGACTCGAGTCTAAGGGCAGGCAGGGCCGCTAGGGTTGCGGGCCTCATAAACGCAAGGTATTGAGGTATCCAAAGGTGTCTACATATGTGTATATATATATATGTATATATAAGGAATACCGACATTCATATAATGCAAATACACACACACATATTCATATATATATATACATACACACACACACATATTTTTCTACCTACATACATACATACCTATACATACATACATATGTATATATGTATATATATACACATACATACACACATGTCTGTTGGTTTGTGGACATGAACTGTTGATGTGAGAAGTAGGAGGTCAGCTTGGCACCCCCGATACGCTCGAAGACTTCTTTCAATCCAGACATTTGGAAACGTAAGGATGCAGGTTCAGAGGGTTTAGGGTTTAGGGGGTTTGTCGGTGTTAGGATGAATTGGGGGCTTAGTATATAGGCTTTAGGATAGTTTAGTGAGGATAGCTGAGGGTTTCAAATAGTTTCGGGTTCCGGATACCTTCGGATGTTGTGATGAAGGCATTTTGCCTAGGGCTGCGCTTGCCTCATCCTGCACCGCAAGACCGTGGCCGGCCGCCGCCTGGTGCAGGTTGTCTGTTTTTCATGAACCCTCCACATGCACTCTCCACAACACATCGCACCCAGTCCTTTCCCCAAGACCGGCCTGTCAAGTCTGGGTGGACCAGCGTTTGGAAATCCAAAACTCCCTAGGCTAGCCATGAAGGAAGAAGTGTAGCCCTGGAGCCTGAACCGAAGAACCAGAGTGGCAGCATCATGCCTCGATTCGCTTCACCTGGCTGGTAGACGCCTTGTCCACAGCTGAGTGTTCCTGAGCTTAGGGTTCAGGGTCTAACACCCCGAAGCCCTCAACCCTATCCAAAAGCCTAAGCCCCTAATCCCTAAACCCTCCAACCTCATAGTTTTTGGTGTTGAGGTTCGGGAGTGTTTCTTCAAGTTCAGGACGTTAGAGACAATCCTCGACTGTTTCAGAGTTCGAAGCTGTTCCGGGCTCTGTCAACGGAAGAAAAGTAGTACGGCTCATGGAAAATACCCTGGATTGCTTGTAGAAATATGTACTTCTCCGTAGACTTGTGAGATAAAGTGAACAGTCCCATGCTACAGATGTTCAGGTATTCGGCACTCTACAGTATTACCTCTGCTTTTCAAGCTTTGCTGGCTTTGCTTGCAGTTTGCATTGCTCGTCTAGTTGTTTCGGATCCTACTTGAAACTGTAAGGTTTCGCGAAGGCTTCATAGCTTCGGAAGCACATGCTTTGAACCTTGTGAAGTTCATCTAGGTTGCCCAGTAGAACCCTTTTGCCCTTTTTTATTTTTTGGGTTCCCTGATTCAAAGCCGAATAGTAGGAAAATGGGTACCCTTATTATGAAGGGGCTACTGGGGAACCTGGTCATTCCGTTTTTGAGGCCAAGAGGTTCTTCGCCCGGAGACTTCCACTGCTTCTCATAACCCGCTTTTCGGCCCCAGAGTCCCAGAAGCGCACGAAATGCCCCCACTTAAGGGTTAGGGTTTAGGCTTTCGGGTTTAGGGTTTAGGGGGTAGGATTTAGGGGGTTAGGGTTTAGGATTTAGGATTCAGGGTTTGGGGTTTAGGGTTGCTTTAATTGCGTAATTCTTCACGCACCGTGTCCCGAAGGGCTGACCTACGGCCCTAGGTTTGAAGGCTGGGGGTTTTGGGCTTTGGGTTGTAAAAGGGGGTTTGGGGGGCATACCCATAGGCCCCTAAGTAGTTCCTTTTGGGGATTATCTTATAGGATTCTAAACAACCACTTAGGGGCCTATGGGCATATTTAGAATCCTCTAAGGTAATCCTAAAGAGGAACTACTTAGGGGCCTATGGGCATCCTTCGTGGGATTACCTTATAGGATTCTAAATCAAAGCCATAAGAAGGAACTACTTAGGGGCCTATGGGGAGACCCTGAAGTCAAGAACATCAGAGCCATGCCCAGGTCGAGCCCTGCTGTCGCCATGGGCACTTTCGGCATCTCGGAAGAGCTTTGGGGGGTTTAGGGTTTAGGGCTTTGGGGTTTAGGGTTTAGGGTTTACCTATAGTCTCCATCGTAGTTCCTTTTTTGCGGGTTTAACCAATTGCAAGTTTTTAATTAGGATCCTATAAGGGAACAACAACAAGGAACTACAATGGAGACTATAGGTAGTGTATACCAGGAGGGTTTTTCAAGAAGGCTAGCCAGTCGTCCTGGGGCCGGGAGCTCAGCAACATTCGGCAACTATGCCCTCGTAACTGGGGTAACGAGGATCTTTGGAGTTTGTGTAGATCTGTGCACACAGAGAATAAAGGCAGGGCCAAGCTAAGACAACAGATCCCATACACAGCCCCCCCTCCCCCTCCACCAAACAAAATGACAAACCCAGCATCCAAAACCCTCACTAATTGATACCGTCCCCGTATAGTCCCCCAGATGTGTATACTACCTCCTGCCCCAAGGCTCCACTACAAGAACACATGACGACCGCGATGTTTACTGCTGATCTTTCGGAAGTGCTGCACCGCAAGGATATAAACCGGCTTGGGTCCAACACCAAAATCCCGGAATCCCGGGGCCACTGCCTGGGGCCTGAAACGAAAGCCCCTACTCGCAATCGCCGGAAATTCCGTCTTCAAAATCCGAGGCAAGCCGCCAAATCCGAATAAGCCGCACACCTTAAGCCTAAATTCGAAGCCCCCGCATCCTGAACAGTAAGGCCATTATGTTAAGCACCCCCACTAACGTTTGTAGAGCCCTTTATTCGAAGGAATCCCCCAAAGAAGTCTAATTCCAATACATAGTAAGAAGTCCCCTACATATTATAGCTTCTATATGTTCAGCCCCCGTATACACTACCCATAGTCTCCATTGTAGTTCCTTTTTTGTGGTTTCTTTATAGGATCCTCATTATAAACTTGGTTAAACCCCCCCAAAAAAGGAACTACACTGGAGACTATAGGTAAACCCTAAACCCTAAACCCTACAAATTAAACCCTGAACCCTGAACCCTAAACTCTAAACTCTAAACCTAAACCTAAACCCTAACTCCTAAACCCTATAAGCTTTAACCCTAAAGCTCCAGGCATCGCGCCTCTCAGCTCACGGCCGAGCTCGCGGCCCCAAAGTGCCCGATCCGTGTCAGCCCGGGGGTCGAGGCCAGGGGGCCGATTCCAAGGGTTCAAAGGGTTCAAAGGGTTTTAGGGTTTAGGGCTTTAGGGTGTAGGTTTTAGGGCTTTGGGGTTTAGGGATTTAGGGTTTTAGGGGTTTAGGGTTTTAGGGTCTTAGGGGTTTAGGGTTTTAGGGTTTAGGGTTTTTAGGGTTCAAGACTTAGGGCTTTTATAGGTTAAACGCTAAATCCTAAACCTAAACCCTAAACCCCTAAACCCCTAAACCCCTAAACCCTAAACTTGGCCCTAAACCCTAAACCCTATTGGTCTACTGGCTTTCACTGTAGGGCTTCTAGGGTGCATGGGGTTGCGTTTCTGGCCATGGCCGCTGCACCGTAAGGTTACCGCTTACAGGTTTAATTCGAAGGGTTTAGGGTTTAGGTTTTTTCTCGTCAGGTTAGGGTTTATATAGGTTTAATTCAACGGGTTTAGGGTTTAGGTTCTGTTTTTCGTCAGGTTAGGGTTTATATAGGTTTAATTCAATTGAATCCTTGGGGTTTCTAGGGTTTCTGGGGCTCGGGGTTCAAGGTTTACGGCTTAAAGGCTTTCTTAGCGCTTACCTCAACCCCAAATAGCCTACCTCTTTAAGGATGTATATAAGAAATCATTAAAAGGAGCGCTAAAAAAAGGTAGCTTCTTCAGGGTCCAGGTAGGGCTAGTGGGCTCATGGGGTTTATGGGGTTTCGGGTTAGGGGGTCCGGGGGTCGGAGCTTAGGGGGCTAGAGAGCAGGCTTTTGTTTGGAGTACGGCTGTGGCTTTAGGGTGGAGAAGGACTTACCCGAATGGTTTAGGGTTTGGGGTTTAGAAGGACTTACCCTTAAGGGTCCAAGCAGCTAATCATCATATGGGTCGTTTGTCAGAATAGCAGGAGCCCTACCAGGAGTGTTGGGATTGGGGTATGTTTCGCGGGTATGTTTCAGGGTATGTTTCGGGGTGTGTTTCGGGGTATGTTTCGGTGTATGTTTCGCGCGGCCTTGGGCATACCCTCGTAGATGCTGGTTGCGCTAATCATGGACCTGGTTGGAGGGTCTGGTTCTAGGTTTGGTTTTTTTGCAAGCGCAGGGTCCAGCGAAGGCCGTCAGCACCGACATGTCAGAGGCGTCTGGTTAGGGTTTTGCGACTAACTTTATGTACAACCCCAAAGGGCTCTTTGTTTGGCAACTGTGGATACTTTGCGTGCGGTAAAGAGGATTGAGGGCCGCCAAGTCCCCTCTAGGACTGGCCCGAAGCCCACTAGGCCCCGGAAATCTGCTCGCTGGAGGCTCCGGAACCGCCTGGCCGGCTTGGAGTACACCCCCAAAATACTTTGTTAGGGACCAGTACTGGTCCCGAGGAGAACGTGTTCTGGTGCCGGGCCCATCGTGGGTGCTACCGACCTTTGAGCGGGAGGCGGGCGAACGACCTGGGTCGGCTTGCGCCATCGAGGTCGAGGGCCTTGGGCGCCGCCCTCCAACCAAGGAGTGCCAGGAATGCTCTTGACGAATCTGCGAGGCGCTCGGCCACTTGTGCTTTCATTTTGTCTCCCTTCTCGATTGGCTGGGGTGCAAGTGCGGCGACTTGGGAAGCTCTTCCTTCCGCAAAGACCGCTTTATGACCGTTAACAAGCCATCGTCTCCGACAGCGTCCCTCACATCATTGAGCTGTGTGCGGAGTTTGCGCGTCCAGTACTTTAGCTTACTTTCCGACACCGCTTTCGTTGAAGCCGTGCCTGCTTTCGTTGAAGCCATGCCGCAGTGACTGCTTCGACTGCTACTAACTAAAGCTCTGAAGATCTTGGGGTTTGGGGTTCGGGAGTTGATTTCCCACATGCTTAGTACAGCTTCAAAAAGGAAATGGGCAGTGAGTCACCTGGGGCAAATTCAG
>CAJNJA010016291.1:0-10190 GCA_905231915.1 Symbiodinium necroappetens | reverse complement strand
GGGCGGCGTGTTTAAGATATGTGGTGAACCGGACTCGCCACATGAGGGCGCCCTGAGGGCGCGTGTCTAAGGCACATGGTGAGCCGGAATCGCCAAATGAGGGGGCGTGTTGAACATGTATGAGGAGCCGGAATCGCCAAAAGAGGAGGGCGTGTGTTTAAAATACATGGTGAACCGGAGTCGCCAGGTGAGGGGGCGTGTTGAAGATATATGATGAACCGGTGTATCCGATATCGCCAAGTGAGGGGGTCTGTTCAAGATATAGGATGAAATAAAATCGCCAAATCAGGCGGTGTGTGTAAGATATATGGCGAACCGGAGCCGCCACATGAGGGGGCGTGTTTAACATGTATGACGAACCGGAATCGCCAAATGAGGGGTGTGTTTAAGATATATGATGAGCCGGACTCGCCACATGAGAGCGCACGTCTAAGGCATATGGTGAGCCGGAATCGCCAAATGAGGGGTATGTTCAGCATGTATGATGAACCGGAATCGCCAAATAAGGGGGTGAGTTTAAGGTATATGATGAATTGTTGTCGCTAATTGGGGGGGGGGGATGAACCTCAATCGCCAAATGAAGGGTATGTTCAGCATGTATCCTGAACCGGAATCGCCAAATGAGGGGGCATGTTCAAGATATATGATGTACCGGAGTCACCAAACACGGGGGCGGCGTGTTTAAGATATGTGATGAACTGCTGTGTCGCCAAATGTGGCACGTTTAAAATGTATGAGGAGCGGATCTGCCAAACGAGGGGTGCATGCTCGGGGGCGTGCTTAAGATGTATGAGGAACCGGGATCGCATAAACAGGGGCGTTCTTAAGATATATGATGAGCCGGTTATCGCCAAATGGGGGTCGTGTTTAAGATATATGATGAACCGTCGTCACCACATGAAGGGGCATGTTTAAGAAATACGATGAACTGCTATCGCCAAATAAGGGGGCGTGTTTGATATGTGATGAACCGGAATCACCAGATAAGAGGGCGGCATGTTTCATGAACCGTTAGCGCCAGATGAGGGGGCGTGTTTAACATGTATGTTGAACCGATATCGCCAAATGAGGAGGCGTGTTTAAGATATATGATCAACCGGAATCCATGCATGATGAACCGATATCGCCAAATGAGGAGGTGTGTTTAAGGTGTATGATGAACCGGAATCGCCAAATGATGAGGGGTCGTGTGTAACATGCATGATGAACCGATATCGCCAAATGAGGCGGCATGTGTAACTGTGTAACATTTTTGCTGAACCGAATCGTCAAACGAGGGCGGGTGTTCAAGATGTGATGGCCAGTTCCCTTAGCATTGCGTTAGCAAATTGGGGGGGCTGCGCCACCCCCAACCCCCCCGCAGTCCTACGCCCTGTGAACGTGCTTTAGTCCGTCAAGAACGCTATTTCGCCATTTGCGATTTGAAGTCAAGCACAAAACTCGTATGAGGCCTTGCAAAGCCCGTCCTAGAGGTCCAACTCTTCCGCTTTCGTTTTGGACGGCGCAAGCTTGCTTTAAAGAACATCGTGCCATCGAGAACATAAAACCACAAAGCCGAGACGCCCGTAGCCTGAACTGGCACGCAAAGCAACCGGGTAGACTGGCGGGGCCGGCGGTCGGCCTCGGATTTACAGACTGAGTGACCGATCGACCACCGAAGACCAGTAGGCCGAAAACCGTTAAAATTCACCAAAATCCTCCTCGAATACAGCCTCAGTTGTCGGTCTTCTGCGGGTGGCCCGGATCTGCAGACAGCCTAATGCATAGTTATGTAGTTATATGTAGTTGTATGTAGTTGTATGTAGTTGTATGTATGTATGTATGTATGTATGTATGTATGTATGTATGTATGTATGTATATGTATATATATATATATGACTCGAGTTATCTCATCATATAGTTACATATATATATATGTAATTACTGAGTTATATAGTTATATAGTTGTTTACCTATATGGGTATAATTATGTAATTTGTTTGCTCCTTGACGCCAGGACTCATGCTCCCAGATGCCGCGGTCTCGGCATGGGCGGGGTGCGGTGTACGGTATGGTGCACATGTGTTTAGTTGGATCTGAATTCCGGCAAGCTGCAAGTTGCTCAGAAGTTTTGGATGCGTCACATGACGGCGGTAAGAAGCAAGAAATAGTGAGAACGCAGAAGCAAACAAGCTCTCAGAGCATGGGCTTAACAGTACGAGGGACCTGTTACTCCGACTAATGCTCCTGCTGCTGCTAAAGGGTTGCAGGCGTTCAGCATGCAAATCTTGCCAGTATCCTCCACCGCAACACCCAAACCTCCAGGCCCCAAGCTCGAAGCCACAAAAAGCAGCCTCGCGACCACCAGCATAAATTTACACGTTACGCTTCCTGAACGCCATCATGCTGCTGCTGCTGCTGCTTTTGCTGCTGCAAGAATTGCAGTCGCAGCCGTTGCTAGTATTGCAGCTGGCATGCCTTACCCTAACCCTTACTCCTGCTCTGTTTGCTTCTGGTGACTGCCGGTGCTGCTAGTGGTGTGACAATCTTGCGGACTAGCCAGCGGCACTGCCACAAGTAATCGCGCAATCGTTTCTTGGGTCTCAGAGACCGGGACTTCTCGAAGGAGCCAAGCTCTCTGCCTCCTTCCCCAGCCCTCCAAGCTTGTCGGTACTGCCCAGATCGCCCGGTGAGGGCGCGCGGTCGCCGCACTGGCATCAGGCGGGAATTTGTGGGGCCAGTGACTAGGGCGATGGTTCCTTGGTGGCAGGGTTGGACAGTTCGAGGTTTCGGCGTGTAAGTCCACCCTCTCCAGAAGCAAGGGCTCAGGAGTCTTGGCTCAATTCTGGTGTTGAGGTATCACGTAGGCACTGTCGCAGATGGCAGAACCCTACGAGATACTGCCTCGGCCAGGGAGGGCTCGGTGGACCTCCTGCGCCCGTTCTCAGACATGTCTGCGAACAACTTCCGGGACATCATGCCCGATGCACTGCCGTGGGTGCGAGCGAGGGATCTTTCGATCTAAGCGACCTGCCAGCAGAAGAGGCGTTGCTGTGGCAGAGCCGTACCAGATTCGGTGGCATCGCGCAAGACTGGACAACTAACCCCCGAGAAGCTCAGGCACGCTTGAACCGGGTGCCTGTGCGTGGGGATCAGATTGTCGAGCTATGCTTCGGTGGTTCTCGGTTCCGTGTGGATTTGGTGAACAAGAAGCAGAACAATGCAACGGACATGACCAAGGTGAGGATGTCCGACCTGCCATCGTGCAGCCGAAGACGTGGCTTCTTATCTCAGAAAGTGAAGAAGCACATTGGGTCGTACTGGATGAAGCAAATTGCAAGCATAATGAAGAAGGCCTTGGTGAGCGACACCTCTGCCACCACGCGGTGCTTTTTGAAGGCTCGAATCGTCGACTTGGCAGGTCATACATCGACAAGGCTAGGCAGCGTGCCTACGACTCTCTCTATGAGGATGGATTTCAATGGCCACAGGATGTAACATTGCCACCTTCCTCCGAGTGGCATCAGCTCCTGTTTCGTCATTTTGAAACCGCCGTCGGGCAATCATGGCTGGTTTGGCAGAGGCATCTACTTCGGACGAAGTACCTACACAGCTCTGGGGTACAACCAAGGTACCGAACTTCTTTGCTGCCTCGTCGCGGTAAAAGATGTCTTCGTCACACCTCCACCGGACAGTCCTGGCAAGACTACCATGGTCAGCTATGCAAATTGGGCTACGATGCGCATCTGTCGCCCAGTGGTAAGGAGCTTGTCCTCTTCAACCCTCGCCAGATATTGCTATGCTTTACCTTGCATTTGTCAAGGTATGTGGAGCAATAAGGGCCAGCAACCCATGTCGATGCCAGCATCGACCTACAGCCCTTGCTTGTAGAAGCTCATTGTAGAACGCGTCCCCATCTTCCGGTTGACCGGCCATGCAGCAGGAGATGCCCGAGACAGCATCTATCAGATCTATCATTAGCCAGCATCTATATCATCAGCCATCTTGCAATCGTCCAAGATGTAATTGATCTGTGTTTGATGTGCATGTTTCCTGTTCCGCTTTGAAAAAGGATCTGCCAACAACCCCTTTTTGTGCGTCCGTCTGGGTTTGTATTGTTTGCTGCCAGGCTGAGACGGCCTGGCAGCGGCAGCAGGAAGCTCAGCAGAAGCACGACCAGGCTCGGACCTCGTTCTGCAGCCCAATAATTCTCATTTTCTACATATATGTATATATAGATACATATATATGTATGTATATATATATATATATGCATGCACGTATAAACTGCAGTCCCTGCATAGTTCTGCAACAACCTGACCCCAAGCCCTATCCCTGTTAAGTATTGAGAGCCCTTCTTTGGATCAGAGCCGGAAGAAATCTGACAGCCCAAAGACGTTCATCCTCGCCAACAGCTTATGTCAGGGTAGTGGCGGAGGACCTGCAACAGCAGCCAGGTCGTAGCAGTGAGTGCGGCGGGAGTGGTGGTGCTGGTGATGCTGCTGTTGCCGCTCTGTATACCGGCTACCGCTACAATGTGGCCACTCATGCTGCGATTGCTGGTACCGCTGCTCTTTGCGAGGGACTCGTAGCAACAGCACTTATCCTTGCAAAAGCGGATGAAGAAAGCTTCTTGTGCAAGCGATGAATGTTGGAAAAAATATCCTGGACCCGGAACTGTCAAGTCTTGAAGGTAGAAATAAACGCCGTGCTCCCGACACTTCGTATCTGAGACTTGCCGAATCCGAATTTCCAAGCAAGGCCCATATGCTGAGAACTTCAGCCCTCACGGCATTCTGTGGAGTGATGGGTATCGGTGCTGTCCGGACTTGCTTAAGAGGGTTTGCCCTGCAGATAAGCTTCCCTCTGAGCCTCATATAGCCCCATGGCTTTCTGCGAGGTTGAGCTTCTTTACGCGCAACTTCAGGACCTCAGTCCTTCTCAGCGTTCTGCCATAGGGATGTATGGCTTCAAGGGTCAGATGTGACAGAATGAAGCTACTGGTCGAATGTGGTCATGGAGTAGGTTCAGGTGGTGGGCAGCCGGATTGTTGGAGATTTGTTCGGTTCTCCGGACCTTTGCTGCTCAGATGAAAGGACGTCTCTGTGACGCTTGTGGCTTGTGAGGTCTGTGGTGAAGCATCTTCGAGTCGGCAGGGCCTTCTGCATTGCGAGCAACCGACTCCCCTCGCTTTCTGTGCGGAGCATCCACATCCCAGAGACCCAGACCCCACATCTGATGTGCTTTCCTCGAAATCCTAGCAAAACTGAGTTTTTTTGCCCTTATGCTGCGTAACCCTAAACCCTAAACCCTCTAAGCCCTAAACACCTCTCTAGAGCCTGGAGTGTTTTAAGCCTCTTCCAAAACTGGGTTCTTCTGCTCGGCCGCAAGTCCTCCGAAGCTGAAGACTCGGCTCCCCTGGAAGGAGCTGACCCAGCAAAAGCATGCGGAGGCCTTTGGGTGTTTGGGGTCCAGGCTTTAGGGGTTTAGGGTTCAGGGTTTATAGGGTTGAGGGTCCAGGCTTTAGGGGTTTAGGGTTTGGGGTTCAGGGTTTATAGGGTTTAGTATAGGGTTCAGGGTTTAGGGTTTTAGGGTTTAGGGTTTGGGGTTTTGGGCGTGCAATCATGGGAAGACGAATTATCGCAGTCAACTTGCATGCACATATCAGGCAACCACTCAGTGAACTGTAACAGTGCAGTGGTTCGCAGAACATGAGAGTCTCAGACAGTATGCGACCCACGAGGTAGACCCCAACTATTGTATGATCCTGAATGTGAGGACGATATCTTTGAACCCCCAAACCCTAGCATCCTGAATCCTGAAGCCGTAGGAAACCCAGAGGTCCTGAAGCTCTGACATTCCAAAACCGTAGTTCACAAATTCCTCAACCCTGGATCCTTCCCATGCCCCCGAGACGACGAAGGAAGCTCGCGCGCGGCGCCATGCCCAAGATGTCCAGCGGGCCAAGCTGGAATTTGTGGCTTGGCCTTATTATATAGTTATAGTTATATAGCATTGGATTTCGGGGGTTTGTTATTTTGGACCTTGATACGCGCATTTTTTTAATGGTTCGCTTGTGGCATGTGCTGGGCGGAGGCACGTTGCGATTCCCCGTTGGCGCAAAAGGATTATGCGACCCGTGTGCTCAGCATTGCCGGATTGGTTTCCACGCCTCAGCACAGTTTTGTTTACACAAAACCACAAGTCCCGAGATGGAACCCAAACCAGAAGCACTCAATAGAAACGGACATTACCGTCCGTAAATCCATACTTCGCTGTTGTTGGTCTCGTTTGTTCCTGTGAACCCCAGTTGGGCGGACCATGGAAGCAGTGGAAGCAAGCGCACACACACACACATTGCCAGGATCAAACAGCGCCAGTGAAGTCTCAGAATGCTTCTGCTTCCCGAGACCTTTAATCCTCGACGCCGAGCCCTAATTAAACCCGAAACCCCCAAGCCTAAACCCCAAACCCCAAGCCTCAAAGACGAGCTCGAAGGAAGAAGCAACTCGGAAACTCCGTGCGGCAGAGTCAGAGGTGTGGCAGCGGCAGGCGCAGTGGGCGTTTGGGAGTTTAGGGTTTAGGGTGGGTAGGTTGAGATTACGGCAGTTTACCGACTTGTGCATGTTCGCTGGCTGCAGCGACTCCTGTTCTCTGAGCCAGGCTTCAGTTGCCTCTGCAGCATAGACACAGCGCATGCTAGACATGTTCTTGCCTTGCCTTCATCTGGGCATGTAGCCGTGTTTCCCAACACCCTTCTACTACTCAACATGCTCTTTTAGCTTTTTATTTCTTTGCAAAAGCTGAGTGGCAGTGGCGTGGGAGCTCACCGGCTGGACAGCACGTCGACACCCGAAGCTTGGATATGCCACGCAGGCAAACCCGAATTTCGTCCAAAACCCAAGCTCGCCAGAGCGGCCACGGCCAGTGCATGCTCAAACCAGCGCCTTCGTGAAGCTGAACCCAAACATTAAGGCTTCAGCATTATTCCCAATCGCTAAACCGTAGTGTACTTCCAAAGTCACAAGAAGCAGAAAGGCGGAGCAGCGTCGCGAAGAGGAAGAAGAAAGGCTTCGGCGCGAGGACGTCGCCAGGGGTGGAGAGAGAAGAGTACGGGGCCTGGGAAGTTTGACTTCGGTGCTCAGACCTGAGAACTGGCGAGTGAGGGAATCTGCGAGTGAGCAGAATTTTTCTCACCATGTAGTCTATCTACAATAAGGTGAGGTCTGGGGAGAGAGGTTTATTTATCAGGCTTCTACAAGGGTCCCGTAAGGGTTCTAGAGGGGTTGTAGAGGTGGCCCTACGGATGCCAGTCTGCGCGCTTAGGAAACGAGCAGCCTTCTGCAATCTTATGTGGGCACAGTCTGGATCACAGTGGCTTGTCCTTTGCCCTTTCTGCAAACCACTGAACCCTATAAACCCTAAATCCGAAGCCCTTCACTGTTAACCCGAATCCATCAACCCGAAACCCGAAACCCCTACACCCTAAAGTAGAATCTGAACCCACGGTCTGCAGCTTCCTTTCTGGATTCGGGGGGGTTCGCTTCTGGGGTTCGATGCTGCGCATCTTCTTCAGGGGCCTTTTGATGGTATCAGGGTTTGGGTCAAGACTTGAAGCCAAGCTCCGTCTGGAGCTCTTTGGCTTCGCTTTCCGGGTTTCGGAGGTTTCGGAGGTTTCGGGTTTAGCGGTTCACGGCCTACAGGGCGCGTAGGGATTGAGGTTTAGGGGTTTAGGGTTTAGGAGGGCCCACAGGGTTTATAGGGTTAGAGGTTAAAGGTTTCTGGTTTCTGGAATTCCAAGCCCCGAGCAGCGCAGGAAGAGCAAGCCCGGCATATTGAGGAGGAGGTGGAGAAGCGCATCCAGGACAAGGCCGTCCTTCAAAGCCCTAAACTTTAACCCCTAACCCTCCAGCGCTGAACCGGTGCCACAAGTCGCTGGCACAAGGAAAGCAAAATATATCTCGAGCAGAATTGTCATGTTACAATAGGCATCCGCGGTACATGTTTCTTACTTACTTATCGTCGCCGTATCGTCGCACTTTCGTCAGAACCTCTCATTCTGCTCGCTGTCATCCGTCATTCGTATCGCGTCCTCCTGCTTCAGCTTCCCATCCTCATCCTCATTCTTCATGCCTGCTCACATTATGGGATCGACAGTGCAGATGACGAGCTGACGAACCTTCAGACGGCTTTCGGTTCAACACCTTCCAGCGTCAGGTTCAGGCTGAGCTCCATCGACGCCTCGCGGCGGAGGAACGGCGTCTGCGCGACGCCGAGGAGATCGGCGGGGTGTCGACGGGTCGGATTACTCCAAGGCCTGAATGGCTGGTAGTGCTGTTCCCGATTAAAAAGTCTAACCTTAAGCCCTGTTCTAATCATCACCGCTATATTTTTGCGAGCGACACACAGGCAGATCGGGTGAAGCCCGAGATCCCTTGTTCCTCAAAGCAAGGTGCCGACAGCCTACAGATGGTAGAGCCAAAGTCCTGCCTAAATCTTAAACCCTTACGCAAACCCTAAACCTGAAACCCTGTAAGCCCTAAACCTAAACCCACTGTGCAGAGCAGTGCAGGAGGATCGGCGCCGCCAGGAAGCCCTCGAGGCAGAGAGAAAGCGAATTCTTGAGGAGGACGTTCGCCGCCGCTCGGCAAGGACTCAGCAGATTTGGGGTGTAAGGTTTAGGGTTCCTAAACAGTTTGAACCTTAAGCCTTAAGCCCTAAACCATGAGCTTTCGACGGAAAGGGGATGCGACGCGGTGGTTGTTGGTCAGCGACAAAGACAAAGATATGATTTCGCGGGCGAGGGGCGAGACGGGGAGGGATACAGGTAGCCAGAACGACAGGCGGAGCTCTGGATTTTATTCCATAGCTGTGTGGTGAGGGGTTTGTTGTTTTTGGGTTTGGGGGCTAGCAAAACATGGGCTTCACTCCCCTTTTTCGTCTGCAAGCGTCGGCATCTTTCGGGTGCTGCCATGTTGCACCGAGGAACGTATGCCCGCGAGGTCGAGGCGCAGAGGCGGGAAGAGGCGGAGGCACCATCGGGAGATCCGGGGGGCAACTTATTACCAGTATTACTTTTATAGTTAATGTCATTATTGTCATTATGAATTACTGTCATTATTATTGTCATTAGTATCGTCATTATTTCTATTCTTACTCTTCTTATTTTTGTGATTATTGCTATTACTGTTTAAAGGGCCATGGGCTCCTTAGTGCACCCCGCAAGCGTTTCGAGTGTCTTTGCCTGGCAGGGCGAGCGGCAAAGGCAGAGACTTTTGCGACGTTTTTGCACCCCGGCTGGATAGCAGGGGCTGGTTCTAGGTAGGGAAAGGATGGATGCCACTACTGAAACGAACTACTGGTAGGGATGAAGTCGCGGCTCCGAGATGCGTTCCGACTGGACTCAGCGGTAGGTTATAAGGAACAGGTTTCATGTTTTGCTTCGAATGTGTATCTCGCGAGCTACCTGGCCGACTGGCAAAGAAGTTTCCACTACTACAGCCAGCGGATGACCCATGCCAGCATCAGCCTGCGCAGTCTTCAAACGACGACTAGTGACTAGTCCGATATCTGCATCAAGATCTGCTTGTAGCGAGAAAGAAACATGATGGTGCAGGCGACTCTCTTGTATGAGGTTCCAGGTTATACATGTATATGTACATATATATATATACATACACATAAATATATATATATATATGAGATACTTGTAATGTCTATGTGTGTGTGTGTGCGCGGTGACCTCTTTTTCTAGAGGAGCGGAAGCCAGGATTCGGAAGTGTCTGTTCCGACCCTCAAACTCTAAATTCTCAGCATCATCGTAGATGAGTTCATTCCCCGAGCCTTGCGCCGGAAAGCTCCTACCATGCCCCCGACTAGCTTAAACCCAAGCCCTAATCCCTAAACCCTACAAACCCTGAGCCCTCAACTCTAAACCCTAATCCCTGAACTCTGAACCCTGAACCCTATAAACCCTAAACCCTGAGCCCAGAAATCCCGAACTCTAAACCCTAAACCCTGAACTCTAAACCCCTAAACCCTATAAACTATAAACCCTAAACCCTGAGCCCAGAAGCCCCGAACCCGGAGCCCTAACTCCCAAAAGCCCCAGTTCCGAAGATTCAAAAAATTTTCAGCAGCTGAGGCCAGAAGAGCTGAGCAATAGAAGTGCTCAGCCTTCGAAGGCCCAGCGTTTAGGGTTTAGGGTTTA
>CAJNJA010016290.1:0-11414 GCA_905231915.1 Symbiodinium necroappetens | reverse complement strand
GGGACAGACACATGTGCAAACAGAGAGAGAGAGAGAGAGAGAGAGAGAGAGAGAGAAAAAAAAAAAGAACGACGACGTAAATGAATGTCAAGGATGGCCATCAATGAGCATGGTCTTGCAGAGCTTGGTTGTACAGTGTGGTCTCGTTTTCATGTTGCCTGTGCAGTATTTCCATACATGCCTGCTTCTGTTCCGACGGATGGTTGCACAGCAGGGGTGCAAGTTGGGCAGGCACGCAACGTGACTGGGCACTGTGCATCCTCAGAGAATTTATGCTGCAAAGCCTGATATGTACTGACTCTGCACGGTGTGGTGCAGTCCAATGGTGTCTTCACGCGTTAAAGTTATATTTATGCATTTATGCATTCGGGCATGCGTGCATGCCCTTTGAAGCATCAGGTCTAGTCATCTTGCCGCTAATTCTGCCAGGTCTCGCAGTCTTTGGACTTCAGTTCGTGTTTCACTATCTTATCATTTTGATTGGGGTGACAGCAAGACCCAGGGTCTTTTGGACGGCAAGAACTCAACAGCCAGGACATTTCTCATGAAAAGCTTCACACATCACACTTTCTCGCGGGTGCCCCCTGGCCTTTGAATGATCGTCGGAATCATCATGGTTTTACCAAGCTTGCCTCAGTCTCAAACCATTCAGCGCTGAGTGCGTAACAGGGCCTCGTCTCGTACCAGGTCATTCGCAAAGCATCTCAATGTGGGAATACTCAACCACAAAGTTCTGGCATGGCTTGAGAAGAACAGAATATCCAAGGAAGTATCGATACGCATGATGCAGGGACAAGAGGCCTTGGCCAGTGCATCAATGAAAGGGAGCTTGTCCTGTAGTCACTAGCATTGAAACCCACATCTAAGCTGAACATCACAACGCTGCTTTGTCCTGCAGGGCATCGAAAACTGGGGTCAACAGCCTCGCAATATCTCAGCCAGAAGCCAGCTTCTCTTTGCTGGAGCTCTCAGTCTCAGGGGCGGCTGCACGGCTTTGTCCAGGCGCAGCCGGATCTTGCATTGTTCATTCCGCAGTAGTAGCCTCGCAATTGCTATCACGAATGGCCGTGGCCATTCCAACTCAAGCCTTCGAAATCCGGCTGCCATGAAATGGTCTAACCCGATCAAAGACTCCAAGAGGAGGCAGCCACTTTGCGGCTTTGGCCACTTCCCGACACACAGATTAAAAAACCCTGCTTCCGCGGCTGAGCTGTGCACGACTCTGCGATGCTCTCCATGCTCTCCTGGCTGTTTTTAGGGAACATCAGGCCATGAAGTGACAAGCAACGAGCATTCACGAAGCCAACACGGCTCCTCGTAGACGTCTGGGCCAGTCGCCTTAGTGGTGCTGAAGACGAAGGTGATGCGGCCTGCGATGGGAACCTCAAACGTGCCATGCTCGTCCACTGCCTCCGTCAAAGGCGTGCAGCCTTCACTTAGCGTAAGATCTGTGAAGGCCTGCTTTGTACTCAGACCCAGAATCTTGCACAGCTTCAAGAGAATACGTAGCACTGCACGGCTGTGAGGGAGTCCCATGTTCAGGTCGTATTCCCCTTCGGGATTACAGAACTGGAAGAAGTGTTGCCGAAAAGCATCGCCCATGTCAAAAGCCTCTAGGCACTGCAGCTTCTCCAGTTTCGAAACGGCAAAAAGCCGGATGAGGAAATGAGCGCCTGGAGCCCCGAAAGGATTTCGCGACACATCCAACTCCTTTAGGCACGGATGTGCTGACAGCGCATCTGCGAGGACCAGCGCTGCATTCAGGTCCAGCCGGTTCATGGACACATCCAGATACGTTAGGCTCCTTGCCTTGCTCAGTGACTCCAACATCACGCTGGCACCTTCAGCATCACTGGCTGAAGAGCAGCTCGACATTGAAAAGGACCGCAGCTGCACGTGCGGATGTGCCACATTGGTGCCAATTGAAGTAAACACCTCGTCTCCGAAACTGTTCCAGCTCAAATCAAGTGCTATCAAGGTGCTGCACCCGAAGAGGACATCCAGGCATCTTTTGATTGCTGGATTGCTTCCCAGACCGGTGTCCGCCAACATCAAGTTCTCTAAGTTCGAATGATCGCCTAAAGCCTTACAAAGTTCAAACTGAGACTTCACCGGCAGGTGAATGCCACTCATGTCCAGAACTTTCAGCGTGCTCAGGCCTTGTGGGCTGGCAATGAGACTTACGAGCAGCTCCACGGAGGGATGACCAAGTCGTATACATTGCCGAAGGCGCAAAGATGAGAGAGTCTTGCAGGCTGGATTTCTCATCATCTTCTGTAAAAGAGGAACCACGGACTTATCAGTGAGCAGAGTGTTGCCACTGAGATCCACTTCCAAAACTTGGGGCACGGTACGAAACATTGCTGCAACAGGGATGAGATCACAGTCAGCCAGCGCCCAGTTCACGGCATTGAGCCTCGGAGACAGCCCTGTGATGAAATCAAGTGGTGATGGTAAGATGCCTCCTCGCTCACATGTGGTCATGTACCTTGTCATCGCTGATTCAGAACCTTTCTTTTGCTTGTCCTTCGCTTCGGCCTTCCAACTTTCCTTGAAGGTCATGGCCATGACCGGATTCCTGGAGAAAGCATCGCTGCCCGCACTTGCCGACTGGGGATCCTTACCGCATCCTCCATATCTGCTGTGCAGAGAGGGTGCAGATACCGACTTCTCGCCAAGTCCACTCAACTGCACATGCTTGAGTACTTTGCTTGATTTCGAGTTCTTCAATGCAGATGGCAAAGCGGGCTTGATGAGGCTACTGGTGCGCCGCACATCCCACTGATTGCTAGCACTGTCTGACACTTCCTGCCGAAAACGTTCAGCCAATGTCCAACGTTGTGGCTTGCGCTCGCGTGCTCCTCGAACTATCCAGGTGTCGGGTTTTGGGTGCAATGCCTTCGCTGGAGTTTGACCTTTCGAAGAGTCTTGTGCCGAGAGAGGCTCCAAGTTTGTCTTAGATTTCCCGGCTGCAACATCAGCGACATGCCAAAATTTGCACTGCGTCTCCAACAAGGCTGCGGAATTCTTTGTGATGTCTTCGGTTACCTGCCCCACTGGAACCTCGCGGGAGGTCTGCGGTGGACGGTAGTTCTCGAAGAAGCGCTTGACCTGCTGCCTGCGATGACTCTTGCTTTGCGCAAGCTCCTCTAATTCTGCCTCCATATCTCGAACTCTCGGTGCCAGCAGCAAGCTCATCACACAGCGCAGGCACGTCACGCGGTGCCTTGTATTGATAATCTTCTTTACTACCGCAAGCAACCTCGCACGTGCCGAGGACTCATTTCCGCCAAAACACTGCATGGCAATTCCCAACAGCCCGTCAAAGAGCCGCTCAACTGACGTCGCAAGGTGCCCTTCTGCATCCGGCTGCAGAATGGGAATGGGCTGCCAAATTTCCAGGCTGTCTGCACTGTGCGCCTGAGGACGAACATGTCGTACTTTCGGCGTTCTTTCCTCCATTCATGAGCTGCCTGAGGGTACAAGGCCCAAACTGTCAAAGCTGGTGAGATTCGGCAGATCATGTTGTTCTGTCCTGCAACCTGTAGCCGACTTCCTACAATGCCCCTTTCATCTTCCGACTCAACCTCCCAATGTTGTCTGACTGTTTGACAGCTACCAAACTTGTGCTTGTAACAGCTGACCAGACAAGGCGCGTCTGAGTCTGCAAGTGTTCCACGCTCAGCACATCGCACACTCAAAACAGTCAGTCTCTTCCTTCCGCCACTCACATTGAAAGCTCCAGCTCCGCGAAGGAGCAGTGAAATCTTGGAACACAGCAGGCAACAACAGGCCATGCTCAGAGTCTCTGCCACCTTCAGGCTCTAGACATTCACTGTAGGAATGCTTGAAAACAGATGAAAACAGAAAGACCAAAGCGGCATTTCCGAGACCATTGCTGTCGTTTGAGACGGCTACTCAAATCGCCTCCGCGGAGGCACACACCTGCACAAATCTCTGCACAAAGGATGTGTTTTCCAGGTGCTCTGGAAGCTGCAGGCGCTTAGCTTGGGCAACTGACTTGAAACCTGCAACGATTTGGGGACGAAATTTCGATGGCCGGCTCTGTTAAGCCAAACAGCACAAACCTAGCACAGGCCTCAGACTTTTACACACATTTCGGCCATTGGGCTCCCTGCAGGCATGCGCATCCTACGCCTGCCGGACCCGTACCGACGTCAAAAACCCAGCAACATTGATCTTCTGTCCTTCGAGAACGAAACGAAGCCTTTTCCAGATACACGGTTTCATGCCGAGTTAGATGCGGGGGAATCTCTGGATGCAGTGTTGGATATCACGAGATTTCACAATCAAAGCATCACCGTCTTCGCGCCAAACTCCGTTGCGTCTTCCACTAGGTCAGCATAGCTGAAAAGCCGATAGCAAAATTAAAATCTACATTTCCATTCAGAATGCCAGTTTGCAGTCTCCAGTGACGGACTCAGGCAGCACCCTTCGGTAGAGCCATGCCATGCAAAACAGCCCAACCCCCACCCGAAACTTTTTACCGCCAAGACCCCGCAAACCTGCTGTTCATTTTGTCATTCAGCTCCGTTTCAATGTGTCGAGATGCGCAAGACTTGGCGTATCTGCGAAAGATCTTCCGGAACGGTATTTCACCGCAACTTTAATCAGCAGGAAACTTGCAAACCCAGCCAGTGTCTGACATCAGCTCCTCTGCGTCACCATCTGCACAGCTCCACTAGGCAAGGTGTGGCAGCCCGGCAGAACCTGCCAGAGACTTGAGAATTTACGACAATGCCTCCGATATCCTCCGATGCTTTTATTTGAAGCTGGCATCGCAAAAATCATCTGGGATCCTTGCGGTCCAAGCCCTGAGTTCATCCGTCGGTTCCAGCAGCCTGTGGCAGGGACAGCAGGCACCTTCATAAACTATTGGAAGCGAGACTTTGCCTGTGTGCGGGATGCAAACGAGTGCATATGATTGGTGGAACATGCATGTGCTTCTGCCTTGCTCCTGAACGTCCGGCATGTGTGGCATGCAATCATCGCGTGGCACTCGCGGAGAGGTTCCAGGTGGTCCCCGTGTGTCAGACAGAGGCATAAATAAGGTGAGCTGAGGCTAAAGAGAAGGCATACGTCACGCGTGGCTCGTCAGTTCGGAAGCAGCAGAATACCACCTCACACGCGCACCAGGAAGAATGTCTAACATGTGACACACTACTAAGCTGTTGCCACAAAACCCATGAAGATCACAAAGTCCCGCAAAATGACACCGTTCCCAATCTTTTGGTCTTGGGCTTGCCGCCACCCCCGCACTTTTCCAACTGCCCTCAATCCCGGCCCCACTCACACGTCAGCATCGCTAGAGTTTAGCGCGGCTCGAAGCTGTGGAGAAGCTACCGCTTTCTTCACATGCCCACTGGGCAAAGATCCGCACACTGGCAAGACCGACTCGTGGGCCGCAACCCAGATTGGCAAACCAGATTCGGCCACGCACGTCGGGATTCGCACGGCGCCTAGCCTATTTTGAACGACAGATCTCTGTGGTCTCGAGCCCGTCAGTGCCGACTGCTTCCAGACAAGGTCACGCCGCGAACCCAAACAACCAAACCGCTCCTTGAGTATTAGGATGTATTGAAGTCTGTCCCGAGTCAGAACACATGAAGGAAGAATGAGCCGAAGAAGAAAAGATTGCCGTGCGGAATAAACAAAGGGTCAAAGGAATCCAAGGCAGATGCCCGCCGTCAGACAAGGGAACAGCCAGGACTGAACCCGAGCAGCTACCGTTGGACCCAAGAACCGCACGCTATTTTCAGCCCGGCAGCCGAAAACTTCACATTCAGCCCTACCTCCTCAAAAGAAAAATGCTTTTGGCTTATCACCACAGCATCAACGCAGTATTCCCGGCTACTTAGCATGTTTAATTAAATGACAGACACCTGAAACCTTGATACGTTGACCCCAAAACCCTACCCAAACTCTTACGCCTAAGCTCCAGGCCATGAGGCCTACGCTCCGAGTCCTTCAGGCCCCAAAACTTATTGAACGCGGACGCCCTTTGTTTTCAGCGCCCGAGTGCTTGTAGTTACTTATGCTAAGGATCGCACAGCACACTGAACTGGCTCTCCTGCAGGGCTTGCCGCACCGCTGTCACCAGTGACAGAAACGAAGTTTGCCGAGAACCGAAATTTGGTGGACCAAGCGACTGTATTTGGACATACTTTGTTCTTTGGAATGTCAACACTGCTCTTAAACCAACTGAAAACCGATACTACCGATCGTTACGTTGTTTTTTTCGGGCGGCTCTATGCAATCTCCATCCGCCATCCTGTGACAATAACGATAAAAACGAATGTGGTCCGGAGGTACTCTATCTTGCGTTGCACGTTGGCAAGAGATCCTCATGTCCTTCAACAAACCGCTCCCACTGTGAGGGCCGGAAAGTCTGCATAAACATACAAGAGCCACGACTATACAGTGTGGTCTGTGAAGGGCTTCTACTCACCGAAGTCAAAACAGCTCAACGTACCGCCATGCCTGTTGTGCCGAGGCCGGCACTCCCACAAACGACATGCCGTGTCCAGCTCCAGTCAGTTGCCAATGGAGTGCCAAAACTGCTGCATGCTTGAGCGAATCCCGAACACTTGCGCTTGTGATTCGCGACCTCGCCCCGATCTGTGAGGTCGGGAGCGGAGAGAAACGAGGCCGAAAATCTCCCGTCTGGAGGAAATCTGTACAACACTCGACATCCCAAGTCAAAGGTTGTGGTCATGTGCCGGCCCTTCGCTGCTTCGTCGCCGAAAGGCATGCCGTGGAAGGAGCAGCTCGGCGCTCCCACGTGGAGGGGCAGAGAAACACATGGCTGTGAGATTGAGCATCCCAGGCCGTGAATCTCAATGGGAGGAACAGCAAGCTGAGCTCGGGCCAAGACCTATCGCGACATCGTGGCACATGCAAGCTTGGCAGCAAAGAGCCTGCCCTAAACTCAAAATGCAATGCCGAAAAAAAACTGACCGAGATCTCGACAATCGGGATGCGTCTTTGCATGCAGTCTGTGGAATAGCAACCATGTGCAAGGCAAACAGCAAAAACTGGTGGTGTAGTTTGGCAATGTTTTTCGGACAACACTGGCTGGAGCAGGCCGGTCCTGAACTCAAAATGGACCGGCAGAAATAATGCTTTTGGACCGAGAAGTGTTATGTCGGTGTCTTCGCATGCGCTCTGTGGAATAGCAACGATGCTGCTACTAATGCTGGTGTTCTACAAAAGTCTGAGGCTGATAATAATGCCATGTGGCGAAGTGACACAGAAAACAGGAAACCGCCTAGGCCTAGACTTAAAACCAGAAAAACCCTACCCGAAACCCAAGCATCCCAAAAACGCCTTGAATCGGCAGTGTTTGATTAGCAGTGCTCGACGGAATCTGGCTTCTACAAGCAAACCATTCCGAGATATTTGTCGCCGTATGTCGCCGTACTCTTCAGGCTATCCTCAGGTTTTTGCGACGATGGTTCGTCCGCAAAAAAGAGCTGGTCCAGTAAGGCCGGGGCTGGAGCTTTCTGTCACAGCAGGTCAGAATTCGTGAGGAGCACCGGACAAGACACAAGCAGAAAGAACGTAAGGTTGAAAGAACACCAGTCCATACCACTGTAGCATGAGAAACATGAGGAGACGGCCATAATAACATAAACCATCCTCATCGTCGTCCTTACCGTTACCATCTCCGCGAACATGCATCCGACACATGTCCCGACTGACATGAATGATCAGAAGCATGGTTTACATGCTCATGATATCTCATGATCTCCCCGGCATTCTCTGGCCTTCGAAGAGGCCGCTTGACGTTCTCCGTCGCGGAAGCCAGAAGCGAGTTGTAGCGCAGACGCGCTGACTGGTTACTGGCAAGGCGACAGCCGAAGAATCCAGACAAGCAGCTCCAACTGGAAGAGAACAACACTGATGCAGTCCTAGTGATCTGCTACTCCGGCAAAATTCAAGCTGGATGGGTGCACTTGGAGACAAGTGCGGCCGTCACGAGCAGCGGCATAACTGGCACCTGTGATGATGGCGGTGGCGCGTGAAGTTCACACATCCGGGCAGACGGCCCACCATGAGCAGAGCCAGCATGGCGCAGGTGATCGGCCGACGAAAGCGAAGCCGTCCAGATCTCTCCACCTCACAGGCGAAGCGGCGGAGATCGGCGGAGCGGCAGAGGCTCAGGCCAAGAGAGCTGAGAACCCAACTTCCATTGCACCGCGTACGGCAGTGATGGCATGCCTCTCCCCCAATCTCAGCACACGACTGGGACTATGGCACGCAAAGGCGCATGCAAGTTGAGATGCAAATGGTTGTGCAAAGGCTCCCCTTGACTGGAGGAGAAGGACCACTTGCCTTATCTCCGGCCGGCTGGATAGATTCCTTGCAGGACAAATCGGAAAATGCCACGGCTGTGCTTGTGGCAGCCGATGCCGAGCAGCATGAGCTCAAGTTCTTTCAGCTCACGCAAGACGTTCTCGAGATCCCTGCGCATGCAAATGGGCTGCTAATGTGCTGCATCTTCCAAGTGTGTCCAAGGAGGGTGCTCCAAAGAGTTCGGATGCTTCTCCACGGGCGTCTGACCTGGGAAATCAACAATCTCGCGCTGCCTTCAAGAAACGAGCCTCGTCAGGCTTTCCACCTTAACCTGAGGCCGACACTGGCCCGTAGAGGTGAGGGTACGCTGCTTGCAAAGCGGCTGGTCGTCACAGACTGCAGCCCAGCAATGCATCAACATGAACGATTCCCACGAATCCAAAGAAGATGGAGAGAATTCACTATCAGGACCAAGTGGCAGCACTCTTCGAGGTTTCTTGAAAACGTATGCGATTCCTGGAAGCACACTCGTCCAGTCTTGGAGCATGGAACGATGAAACTTGTTGAGTTCAGCACCCGCTCCGGCGCGTCACCTTGGCCCACGAGCGCATCCAACCGGCAAGCAGACACTCCTCGATCTGATTCTGCGCCAACACCATGCTTCAAGCAAAACTAGATGCACAACCCACTCTAAGTCCAGCACAGTGTCATTGATGTCAAATGTCAAATCATCGACATAGTTTACCTGCTTTGGGACTTGCAACCGCACACAAAACGTTAGGGGCGGCATGGGCCGGCTGTCTGCAAATGGTGCGCACCATCCTCTCTACCAGACAGCTCACGTCCAGGATGCGGTTGGGCCCACCCTGTCTTCGGAGAGGCATCTTACTCTCCGAGCCAGTGCGACAATTCCTGGCGAGTTGTGCCTCCCACTGCACCAAGGATCCGTCGAACACCTGCGCTGACCGGACAAGCCCTGGCCAAACAAATTACATCAGCAACGCAGCTGTTCGTCGTGAACCAGCCTTGATGTACTTGTACTGGACGACCTTACATACTGTACTTGCAGTTGCGCGACAACAGACTACCTTGCAATCACTTTCTGGCCTCTGTGACCTGGCTGGGCAGTGAAATCTCAGCTGTTCGCCACCTTGGGCAGGACAGCTTCATTTGTTCCAACTCTCAAACGTAGGTACTGGTTCATGCTCCATTGCCTTCCTTTCGTCTGGGCCGTCGCTGCAAGGTTTGCTGCTTCCGAGGTTTTGGGTTGGCAGGCCATTAACTACGTTTTTTCGGCCTTGCAATCAAATTGAGCTGTTCACCGAGTGAATCAACCGACCCTTATGCTTGTTCTGGTCAGAAGGCTCATCCTTTGATCACACGAACCTTCATCTTCATCATGTGCAGTGTTTCAGGTTTAGGCAAGTTTAGACATCTGTTGTCTCATCTTGAAGAGCAATGAGTGCGCTCCCCGGAACAAACTACGTGTTTTTGAAATTTGTACCGTCTTTAGTCTTCCGGTCACCATGCAAAAACAAAATCACATGCTATGCACGATGCCGAATTTAACAGTCTGGGGTCTGCGCGCAGGATAGGTCCGTTCGGATGTCACCAAGGGCAAAGCTCGAGAGGACTCCCTGCCAGGCACTTCTCATCCCTCAAAAACTCGCCTTGCCCGACAGCCAGATCGCATAAGGCCCCCGCCACGAGCCAAGTTCAGGCAAAGATCCGACTATGCGGACGTCTTCCAAATTCACGGTCGGGCATTTGACCTGTTCCCACAGAAGAGCACAAACGTCTCGTTTCATCCACCATCAGCTTCTGCCTTTATCGACACAGCGCATAAGGGGCAGGCTTCAAACACGACCCATACAGGCATCACGTGCCTGAAGATCCTCGTCAGCCCATTCTTTGTCGAATTGGAGCTTCGCTAGAATACATATTCATCCAGCATACCTTGCACACAATGCACACGCCAGTCATGCAAAATTACTTTGCCTCGGTGGCCATCGAATCCACGCTCAGGCAATGCCAAATAAATCTTTATCGCATGTGCACTGCGAATAACATCGACACAGTATGCTTTCGAACGAAATGCAATGCAACTCAATGCAATGGAATAATGCAACAAGAATTCTCGCAATTGCTGCAATGCACGCAACGGCAATGACTGCGAGCAAGCTGGTGGCCTAAAATCGCGAGGTTCCAAACCGAAAAAAACAGTACACAAGATCTTGGGCGCGGCTTTCATGGCATGACTTTTTTGAAAGCCATAGTCTCCTGCCTGACTTGGCATGATGGTGAGACCGTGGGCACGTGGGGCGGCTTTAAAAATGGCGGTTGACTGCGTTTACATAGAAATATATGTCTTGATTTTGCCTGTTTGTGTTGGCATAAGGAGCAAAGGGACGAGCCATATGTGATTCTCAAATGAACTTGTTCGTGTAGAACAACCAATTTTGCCTAGGTCCCCCTACTCTCCTCTTGCCAATGTGGATTAACTGTGCCGAATCCGGCTGGTAACTTACTTGGCGTAAGGGGTCTTGCTGGGGCGTACACGTTTCTCAGATTACTGGCTTTAGACCACAACATATATGCAGTGAACCAGAGACTCAGCCAATGGTTTGTCGTTGGGTGCCTTGCCCTGTCGTGTGCCACGACTCGTGGCGTATTCGCTTGCGAACCAAAAGCTTGGCGTTTGACGGAATCAATCAAGATCAATCATCAAAACGAGTCTCTTGAGCGGATCTTCCATGCTTGAAAACAGTTTGATTTGTCGGCTTTATTGACATAATATCCTCAGAAACCTCCACAAGGGCTTCGATGCAGTACGTACATAATGGTCTTTGTCGGCAATGATAACATAACGGGATGTCGGATGGGACGAAGCAATGTACTTGAAGAAATGCCTCGGCAATGACAGATCGACACGCATTTGACATGCAATTTATAATTTTGATAACACTTGGATCGAAATATGATGACAGATTACAACGAGTTCCTAAGGTTCTGTTCCAGAAGCAGCGGTGGAAATGCTTTTTCGACAAGAGTGGTCACGTTATACTCTGAACCACTTGCGATGCAAGGCGGAAAATTTA
>CAJNJA010016289.1:0-11415 GCA_905231915.1 Symbiodinium necroappetens | reverse complement strand
CTACATTCTACTATATAGGTACTTTGGACCCTTCGGGTGGAGGCTTGCACAATTTCCCCCCCTCTGTGCTCCTAGGGTTTGGGGCTTTAGGGTGTTTAGGGTTTAGGGTTTAGGGGTTTTAGGGTATTTAGGGTTTAGGGGTTTAGGGTAGGGGTTTAGGGGTTTAGGGTTTAGGGCTTTAGGGTTTAGGGGTTAGGGTTTAGGGGTGTGGGGTTTAGGTTGCTTAGGGTTTCAAGTTTCACCCTGAGTCTTCTAGAAGGCTTAGTTAGCGCTTAGTTTAGGACAGGGCCCATGGAAAGCTTATTCCCCTTGCTTCGTGGCATGCTTCTGGGTTCCAGGTGAGACGCGAGACAAAGAGAGAGAGAGAGAGAGAGAGAGAGAGAGCGAGAGACCTCCACCTCCCCCCCAGCCCCGAAGTGGTGCAGTTCTACAGCTCGCCTGTTTCGATCGGGTCGACTCATCGTGCTTTCTACCAGGTTTTGAGAAACTTCTTGAAAGGTGTCCATGTCCCTGGGGTTTAAGGCACAGGTTTCGAAACGGCCCCTAACCCCTAAACCCCGAAACCAAAACATGTTTTAGCGATACTTTAGGGTTTAGGGGTTTAGGGGTTTGGGGGTTTAGGGTTTAGGGTTTTGGTATCGGGATCCTCAGCCTTGTACTTCCTAACATGCGGACAGTTCTCCACACTGGGGTCCCTCTCTCAGTCCCCAAAACTTATATACCGCACCCTCATAAGGAGGACCCTACAAGGGACCCTAACTGAGAGAACTACCTATGCCCTAGTTGGGGCTCTAAACCTGAAGCCCTAAACCCTATGTAAACCCTAAACCTAGACAACAGACCTTAGGGAATTGGATCCAAGCATGGAATGAAGGTAGGCGTGATAAGCCCAACTTAAGGGGCCCGGCCTTCTGTAAGGGATCCTTCAACCTACGTATGTTATAAAGGGATCCTTACTCCTACCTTGGATCCTTAAACTCTACCTACCCACCTTCACAAAAGGGATCTCTAATCCTATACCTACCTTGACTGCCGTTACGTACGGAATCCTAAACCCCTAAACCCTAAAACCCCTAAACTGCAAACCCCTAAACCCCTACACCCCCATACCCCAAACCCTACCTGAAAGCAATGAAAGGCGAGGCCCAGAACAGAACGGCGGCCTTCCTGCAATGGCGGGGCGAGCAGCTTGGCGCCTTAAAGTCCGAAGACTGGCACACAAAAGCTCCAGTTTTAGAGTTTAGAAGTTTAAGGCTTCGGAGGGGGTTTTCTTTGTGGGTCCGGCAGCCTACTTTTCGGAGGATTTCCGCCTCTCTTGGTGGGGTCATAGGGCTGATGATATAACTCCTGCATTCCCCATAATAAGGAGGAATATACCATAATTCCCGCAGCTTAGGGTCCTTAAGGTAACGCAGGATTTATATCATCAACGGTAGGGCTTGCTACCCGGGGCTGAAGATTCGCGGGGCTCTGCTGCAGGTGTCCTGATCCTTCAAGCGTAATGCCCTAGACTCGGGTTTAGGATTTAGGGGTTTAGGGGTTTAGGGTTTAGAGGTTTAGGCTCTGAACGTCTTGACTCCCCATTGCTTACCAGGTCCTCCGATCCTTCGAATAAATCCTAGACCGTTACGTTACCCTTACAATGATCTTCTTTTAAAACTTGGGGGGAAAGTCATTAAACCCTTGACATAGTTGCTGAGTTCATAGGCACAAAAAAGTGTACACTTTGCAGTTCTATAAGGGATCATATTATCCAAAAAAGTGTACATTTTTCAGTTCTACAGGGAGCATACTATCCAAAAAACGTTTAAAGTGTAGTAATTCAGCTACTAAGTTGACGCCCTACCCTCCCCCGAAACAAAAAAAACACAACGATTGCAGCGAAGGTATGTGAAACTAAACTGTGACCTAGATGCTAAACCCCAAACCCCAAAAGCCCAAACCCCAAAACATCCTAATGTAGGGCCCTTGGTACTTGGGGTCGTATCGTACTAAACTTAGAATCAGGAACCCCAAAAGTAATGTAGGTCAGTGTCAAGGCCTCTATAGTACATCCCAAGACCCCGAAAGCTCAAACTCGTAAGCTCTGACCCTAACCTTAAGGCCTGGAGTCCAAAAACCTCTCAATTAACTAGCTGGCGCCTGACGGTCTAGAGCACATGAAGAAGCTAACCCAAACAAAGGCCTGAATCCCGAAATTTCATATATTGGTACAAACCTAAACCCAAAAAACCCCAAAACCCAAAACCCTGAACCCCCTAAACCCCTAAACGCCTAAACCCCTAAACCCTAAACCCCTAACCCCCCTGAACCCTAAACCCCTACACCCTTTTTAAACCCAACAAAACCCTATAAAACCCTATAAAACCCTATCAAACCCTATCAAACCCTACAAAACCCTACGCCCTTCCATACCTTCGCCCAGGGCACTGGGCCCTAAACCCTAAACCCCCAAACCCCTAAACCCTAAACCCTAAACCCTCCATACCTTCGCCCAGGGCACTGGGCTTCTCCGGGCTCTGCGCTTCCGCCCGGGACTTTGGCCCGGGGCTCAGCAGCGTCGGACCGACACTCCGACCTCGAAGCCTGGGATCTTTTTCGGGGATTAGGGTGGTTTAGGGTTTTTGCAAAATATGGGGTCGGAAACCCTAAGCTGCTCCCTAACCCTGCACCTAGTGTAAGGGCCTTAATGATTAGAACAAGGGTTTTAGGGGTTCTATTATAACCCTAATCCGAATAAGGAGCCCCCAAAATACTGTTGATGATATAAACCCTGCATGACCTTAAGGCCTTAAGGACCCTAAGCTATGGGAATGATGGTATAGTTTCCTTATTCTGGGTCATGCAGGGTTTATATCATCAACCATAGAATTCGGCAACCGTTCTTTATACTAAACATCAAAGCTTCAAGCTGAAAAGGGTTTAGGGTCCAGGGTTTAGGGTTCCTTATACTTATATCAAACCTTTTGAAGCTGAAATCTTAAAGCCCCAAACCTCTGAACCCCAAAACCCTCGTCCTGAACCCTAAGCCCCAAAACCCTAGGCCCTGAACCTTAAGCCGCAAAGCCCAAACTAAGCCCCATGCCCAGGACCTAAACCCTAAACCCGAAGCCCCTGAACCCTCGGCCCTAAACCTCAGCATAAACAGTCGCCATATTCAACAAAGAAAGCAGTTCCGCTTCGATGGATCAGGATTAAGGATGCATTGTTTAGGGTTTAGGGGTTTAGGGTCTAGGGTTTAGGGGCTTCTATCAGGGCTAAGGTGTCGAAACATCAGTTGTTATCGCGCCACAGGTCTTGAAGAGCACGCACGCTTCTTGGCAGCAGCTACGTCTCATGGTGACCGAGTATTATCGACTCTGCAGCCTGCAACACTCTAAGCCCTAAACCCGACTAAATCCTACTCTATGCTAGGCCCTTAAACCGTGAACCTTGAGCCCTACTTACTGTTCCTCAAGCCCAAATCCCTAAGCTCAAGCGCAAATCCTTAAACCCTACGCCTAAACCCCAAAACCCTAAAAGCTCTAAACCCTCAAGCCCAAATCCCTAAAGCTTACTCTACCCTCGGGCCTAAGTCTGACACCCTCGTTTCTATGCAGTCCCGGTTGCACCGAACTGGAAGCTGTCCGGCACAAAGGACAAGGCATCTGCCTTGTCGAGGCGAAGGTGGTAGGATTTTTTGCGGTTAGCGACTAAAAATTCGGGTTTCGGGTGTAGGGGGTTTGGGCTTCGGGTGGAGGATCAGAAGGAGGTTCATACGAATTAAAGTGGGTTTTCTAGCGGTTTGGGAGGCTTAGGGATATCCGAAGGCTCTGGAAAGGGTTTGGGGCCTGCGGTTTAGGATCTTTAGGGCTGGCAGGCTTTACGAAGGATTTCGGCTGCCATCGCAGCCTGAAAAATCGAAAGGCAAGATCGGAAGCAGTGAGCTAGGGTTTAGGGTTTAGGGTTCAGGGTTCAAGGTTTAGGGTTTCTAAGGGACTTATAAGTTATAATCCTGCTTATGGCCGAGATACTGAGTACCCCCGATCCTACAACTATACAAACGGGTCCACAAGTTCGCGCTTCTAGTGCCTATAGAGAGTTAACTGAGACCCGGTAGCATCGAACAACGAAAAAACAAAGCTCTAAAACCTAAAGGTTCAACCATTCCTTGCAGGACATGGGGCTCGGTGGGACCGCTAGTATGAGTCTGGGGACCTATGATCACGGGAACAGTATTCCTTAAGGTTTAGGGTTTAGGGTTTAGTAGTCTTTATGGGTTCCATATTAAACCCTAAACCTTAAACTTGTGGTAATGTCCTTTTCGATTTATCAAGGCCCCTATATATGGTTTTTTTTCAGGTCTCCTGCTGCAAAAACTGCGATGGCTGTGTTAATGACGGTCTAGGGTTTAGGGCTTTAGGGCTTAGGGCTTAAAGGGTTTAGGGTTTAGGGCTTCACGGGTAAAGGGTTTAGGGCTTAGGGTTTCCGAAGCAGCGTACAACCTCTGAGACACAAAACCCATTTCTTTCATAGCCTTGATGTTAGGATCCCTTACCTTAGAGGTTTGCATTGAACACCGAAAAAGGAAACGCCTGCACTGCACCCAAGAAAGTGGGAACATGGATTTAAGATGATTAGTGCTAGGATGCCTTATACTTTACCTTAAGGGCATGAGGACACTAATGTTCCAACTTTCTGGCTTCTACTTTAAATGGAGCCAACAGCCCCAAGCCCACAAACCCCAAACCAAACGAGGAAACACGACACCCTCAACCTCCAAACATCTAGTACACACCTCTGATTACTAACCCCCCTCCCTTAATAAGTAGTGTGATATAAGGATCCTCATATCAAGGAACCTCTAGAAAGGGAGGTTGTTAACCAGGCATTTACAGTACATCACCTTTTAACCGCCGAACCATGAACCTGATCCGCATAGCTGACTTTGCCTGCGCAGCATCTCCGTGGAACACCTCCGCACTTTGAAGATGCTAACTTCGGTGTGAAGCTGCTTCGGAGGCATTTGGGTCAATGTTGGGTCTAGGGGTTTAGGGTGTCAGCACGGTCTAGATCTGTCCATGATTTCTGATGTTCACTAGACTAGGACGTTTGGAACACTTTGGCGATGACTTTGAGCTCCACAGCGCTGTTCAAGCCGCGAGCGACAGCGATTGCAGTCCGCACCCTCCTCACCGTGGCACTGCTTTGAGGCTCTGCGGGTCTCTGAAATCCTGAAAACAAAAACCCTAAACCGTACCCAATCTCTACCCATAGGCCCCCTAAGTGGTTCCTTTTTGTGGTTTATATTTAGAATCCTATAAGGTAAGCCCAACAGTAAGGAACTACTTAGGGGCCTATGGGTAAACCCCAAACCCGAATTAGACCCTCGACCTCTGAAGTCTGTAGCCCCTTGACCACTCCAGTCTCCAGTTTTGGCCGCCTCCCGAACGCACCAGGAACGGTGTGGCACACTTTTGCCCAGCACGCAGCATCGTACATCTGCTGAACCCGCAACCCCAAACCCCAACAACCCGAAACCCTAAACCCTAAAACGTGGTATCTAAATCCACGCGGTACATACATCCCAAGCCCACAGCCCAAAGTATAAAGCGCCAAATGCGAAGACCCAGAGCCCCAAATGCACAACCGAGGCCCTAAACCCTAAACCCCTAAACCCTAAACCCCTGAACCCTAAACCCCTGAACCCTAAACCCTAAATCCAAAACCCCTAAACCCCAAAGAAGAGTTTAGGGTTAGGGTTTACTCGTAGGCCCCTAAAGTAGTTCCTTTTTGGGATTACCTTATAGGATTCTAAGTATGAACCACAAAAAGGAACTACTTCGGGGCCTGTGGGTAGAGTTTAGGGTTTAGGCTATCTTCTTGTTGGATCCCTACCCTAAGGCTCCTAAGAGGGTCTTGGGCTTTCTGGGGGAGGGTTTCGGCTTTGGGGGCTAGGGTTTGGGATCTCACTACAAGCGTCCGGGCGCCTTGGGGTAACCACCCAAAAAAATCATTCATCCAACACAGGGCACTACATGTTTAAGGGGGCCCCCAGGTCGACTCTAAGCCCTCGCTTTAAAGGAAACTACAGGTGGGGAGCTTAGGGTATATAGGGCTTCTATAAGGTTTCTATAAGGTATATAGACCTTTTATAAGGCTCCTATAACGGTCCTAGATCGCTCTCGTCACTCTAAACCACAATTCCCTAAAAACGCCGTGCACACCAAGGCCTGTAAGGACTATAAAACCCCTCGTCTATGCCCTCAGACAAGTAGCATCTCATGGGCTACAAACAAACCCAAAATCCGAAAACCCCCAAACCCTAAACCCCTAAAGCCCTCAACCATGGAACCCTGAGCCCTAAAACCCTAAACCCTAAAGCCCTTAACCCAAGCCCTTAAACCCTAAACCTCATAAAAGAAGGCCAAACCAGAAACCAAAAAGTCTAAACCCTAACCCCCCAAAGCCCTAAACCCCGAAACACAGCCAAACCAGAAAAAAACACACACACACACACTAAACCTAGCCCTAAGCCCTAGACCCTAAACCCAAGACCCTAAACCCAAGACCCTAGACCCTAAACCCAAAGCCCTAAACCTTAAACCCCCAAACCCTAGACCCCTAAACCCTGCACTCTAAACCCTAACCCCTAGACCCTAAACCCCAGGCCTTGAGCAGAAGATGTGCCCGCAGCTTAGCCAAAGATCCTGAGCTTGAGAGTACCGTTTACAGGGTTCCTTTAAGAGCTCCTTTAGGGGTTTAGGGGTTTTTCGGTGTTTTTAGGTGGCTTTTAGGGGTTTTAAGGCTTTTAGAGTTTTATGGTTTTTAGGGTTTTTTAGGGCTTTTTGAGTCTAGGGTTTAGTTTTGGGTTTAGGGTTTATATAAGGGGTTCCTGTAAGGGCTCCTTTAAGGGATCTATAGGGGGTTCCTATAAGGGTTTCGTTGAGGTGTCTACAGGATTTAGGGGGTCCTTGACGGGTTTCTTTAAGGGGTCCTCGAAGGGTTGCTTTTGAGGGTTCCTGCAAGGGATACTATCGGTGTTCCTTCAGACTTTCTTAAGTTAATGGGTTACCTCAAGGGCTACGGTTGATGATATAAGTCTGCATTACCTTCAGGACCCTTCTCTACGGGAATTATGGAAATTACGGGTCATGCAGGACTTATATCATCAACCGTAGGGATTGCAGCCGTGGCAAAGCTGACAAATTGAACGCTCAGGGCCTAGCCTGTAAACCTGGGACATTCATATGGGTAGCGCTCTAAAGCAGGGTCCCCCATTGGGTCTCCAATATAGTACGGCACCCCTATTAAAAGGACCCTAAAAGGGACCCTACTTTAGAGAACTGCCATATAAGCTTCGAGGGCATGTCTCAGAATCGCAGGATGCATTTGGTCAAAAAGCTGCCAGTTGGGGTTGGAGGGGGGGGCTCAAAGATGCTGAAAGCCTCCACAACACACAAACCCTCCAACCCAAAGCCTTAAGGTGGAATGGCAGAATCCGAGAAGCTAACTTCAATCTTCAAAGCATTATCAAGCCTGAGCTGGAGAACGAAACGCTGCAAAACACACCTCAAGACGGTCTGCTAAAGTCCCAGAACACCCGAAAAAAGGATCCAACAAGTCGATCCCTTGAGGTGGCAACCATACAGAACCCTATTTTAGTATCACAGGGTCCCCGGTCCGACTGTCCAGGTTCAAGGGTCCATTATAGGCGGTCCCGGTTCAAGGGTCCAGGTCCTACCAAATGCTTTGGGTAGTGGGCTAGGCTCCCATGGGATTTTGGATAATCCTTGTTATAGTAAGTTTACTATACCGGAGCATAAAAACCCTATTCTAATGGGATCATCGGATAATCCTCTTTGCTGACGAGGGCACGAACTCTTTGCTCTGATTGTCCTCCGCGGCACGGGATTGTCAGGCCGGAGGTTTATCTCTGCGGGTGTCAGCTGGGCTGTATACATATATACCTAGATCTTCGGAAAAAAAATCCGAACAGTCGTCCCTCAAGGTGGCTCCTGTAAATAAAGATGCCTTTAGTTGTATAGGGCCTCAAATTAGGGATTCTACTTTCTGGATCCTTTGGGAAGTCGGGGTGGGGTTTAGGGCTGAAAGGGCAAAACCAGGGGCGGGTGAAGAGGGGGAACCCTAAACCCTAAAACCCTAAAACCCTAAAGCCCTAAACCGAAGATAGGGGTGGCTCTTGAATTTGATTGGGGACCGAAAGAAGGGCCCTGGTTTAGAGAACTGCCCATGAAGTTGAGGGGCTGTTGAAGGGAGTAAGGTTTAGGGACAACTGCCGGGTTTCAGATCTCGCGTTGAAGGATGGCAAGGGCAGGGCAAGTGATGACCGTCTTTCTGAAGTTTGGCTGAGGCAACTCACAACCCGGAATCCCAACTGGTTTTTTGTTGGGGCTATTTCAAAAAAGATCATGCTTAATCCTTGTTGTGCTTTATTACAACAAAAAAGTAAAAAAATCAGCCAACAAGGACCCAGCCAACAGCCCGAGTCAGGCCCTAAACCCCAAACCTTAAACCCAAACCCTAAGATAGCAGATAACGGTTCTGGGTCGGCCCTGTTGGTTGGTCTGCCAGAACGGACTTGGTGACATCTCCCGTCCTTAAGGCAACCGAGGCTGACTAGGCGACATGGTGCCTTCAAATTACCCATAAGCCCCTAAGTAGTTCCTTCTTGGGATTACCTGATAGGATTCTAAATATAAACCACAAAAAGGAACTACTTTGGGGCCTATGGGTAGAGAGTTCCAAAACCAAAGGCCAATTTGACTACACTGCCAAGGCAAATTCCGGCCACGACTAGCTCCCCTAGAATTCTTGCTGACACTCATACAAGGAGGTCCCCAAAAAGGCCCCGGAGATTGATGCAAGCCCATATTGTCCTGGCAGATCCAGCACCTGGTCAGAAGGCTTTTGGACTTGAAATCGCGTTGGGGTGAAGGCGTTTAGACTTGAAATCGCGTTGGGGTTTCAGGGTTTAGGGTTTTTGGGGTTTATGGTTTTAGGTTTCAGGGCTTCGGGTTTAGGGTCTTTAGGGCTTATAGGGTTATAGGGTTCAGGGAGGTTAGGGTTTGGGGCGCTCTGCTCGCCTCAGAAAGTAAGCAACAACTGAGGCAGAACCGCACAAAGCTGAAACCCTATTCAGGCCCTACATATAGTTTAGGGTTTAGGATTCATAGTTTAGGGTTTAGGGTTGAGGGTTTCTAGTTTAGGGTTTAGGGTCTATAGTTTAGGGTTAAGGGATTAGGTTTTAGCCTAAAAATCCCTAAAACCGAAAATCGTGAAGAGAGCTTAAGAGCCACTCTCAAGCTTGGTGTGCGTGTCCTATGAAGACTATAGTCGTATAATGCAGAAATGGCCCTCAACCCAAAACCCTAAACTATAAACCCTTAATATATACCCTAAACCCAAAAGCCCAAACCCCAAAAGGACCCTAAACCCTGAACCCCACCTAGACTGAAGGGGGTGGGATCCCAAAAGTAGATCCCTCAAGCTGGCTCCTTTGGAGAACCCTTTTTAGGCTTTCGGGTTTTAGGGTGTATGATATTATTGGTGAGAATAGTGGTAAAATCTACAAATCGTGGAGAACCCTTTTAGAAAGATAGGATCCCATTTCAGGATCCCTAAACCCTAGGCAATACTAGGCAATACTTCGTATGATTACTTCCGTTTTGAGGGGTTTATGTCGCAGTAAACAAGGAATACTAAGCGATACGTCGTATCATTCTTTTGATTTGGTTTGCGTGGCAGTTCGCCGGGCATGTGCGTCGCAGTAAACACACAGTACTAAGCAATGCGTCACATGGTTCTGTCAGATGTCGAGAGTTTGCGTTGCAATGGACAAACAATACTGAGCAACATTTCATGTGTTTATTTTATTTTGAAGAGGTTCGCGTCGCAATAGACAAGGCCTACTATGCAATACTTCGTGGAAGTATTTCAGTTTCAAAAGGGTTTGTGTCGTTGTAGCAAAAAGCATTAAGGTGTGCTTCCTAGAACCACGCAAATTTTGGCGGCTTTGCGTCGCAGTGGGCCGGGACGAGTAGGCAATACTTCGTATGATTATTTCCGTTTTAAAAGCTCTGCGTCAAATTCTTGTTGTCGGTTTTGGGTGCAGTTGTGTCGTCGTGACGTCAAAGTATTTGGCAATACTTCGTATGATGATTTTCGTTTTTCAACGGTTAAGTCGCAGTTGACAGGATGCGAAGCAAACCACCTCCAATGTGAACAATAAAACGTCGAACAATTCGCTTCCAGCTCACGGACTCCAAGCACATCTAGATTTTTCGTCAGAGGTTCTGCATCTATTCAAAAAAGCCAGCTCTGAGAGTTCTAGCTGTCAGAGTCTCAGAAGCCGCTGCCGCTGATCATTCTCGCTTGTCGCGACGACGTTTATCGGGGAGGACCCCGCGTCGAGGGCTATATGCGAAGGGGCAACAAGGATAGCGCCTGCAGCGCAACCAGGGTTTCATGAAACCCGTAGGCATTGTCTGCGCTTCCCAACGCATGGCGTTATGGCCACAAATTGGGCATTCGTGATTTGGCCCGGGTCTGTCCAAGGGCCCCAGGAGTCTTAATCGTGCTATTAAGCGGGTTCAGGGTTATAAAGGGTTTAGGTATGGGGATTTTTTGCGTTTTGTTTGGGTGCAATAAAGAAAGCCTGTGAACTTAATGACCTGGGCCCGCGGTTGATGATATAAATCCTGCAGTACCCATAATAAGGAATGTGCCATAGTTCCAATAAGGAAATGCAGGATCTATATCATCAACAAACCCTAAGCCCCAAGACCCTAAACCTCAAACCCTAGGCCCTAAACCCTAAACCCAGAAGTACCTGTGTTTTCTACACACCCCAAGGGAACCTGCTGGCCATGTCTCCCCAAACCCCGACCTCCCTGAAGATTGGGTAGCTTGGACCCTGGGATACCCTAGATGTGTAGGCCCCTGAACCCCAAACCCTAAACCCGAAACCCTAACACCCAAATATTATAGGCCCCTAAACCGGACCAAAATGCCCCTAAACCGGACCAAAATTCCTACACCAGGGTTTAGGGGAGAGGGTTGGGTTTCGGGCAATTTGGGACCAGGGCTCTGGGCAGGAGGCCGTTCGCTGAATTCCTAAATCGCAGTCTTGAAATCCTAAATCCTCAGCAATCCTCGGGGACTTGGGGGATCTCTAATCCCCCGCCCCTGCCCCGTCTCCCCGCATCAGCGTTTGCACCCTCAGAAGGCGGCTCTGCAGGTCCAACAGGGGCACCAGAAGCCACCGGCACAGCGGAAGCAGCTTCAACAGGGGTAGCGGATGTGGGCATGGCTGGGGTGGCGGGTGTGGGCGTAGCTGCCATAGGAATCTCCCTCATCCGGGCGGCGGCAATTTGACCAGCAGTAGCCATTGACGAAGTCGCACCGCCTGTTGAC